>CM077157.1:29533055-29805238 GCA_039583875.1 Platanthera guangdongensis
TGGCTCTGATACCACGTAAAAGTGAGAGCCAAACCTTGTATAACCTTCTTCAATTTTTCAATACAAGTATGAGTACAAATATATAGGAGAGAAGAGAGAGAAAGACAACTATACAAAAGATGTGAGACTAAACTAGAATCCTAAATGAGCCATATTAATCGGCCTTTACATCAACTTTTCCTAATATTTTCTAACAATTATCATTGGACATTTGATTTGTTTGTGTCAAGTGTTGTGTGAGCTTGTTTATTTAAACAATACATACCATCGTGAACTAATTTCATCCATGTTATTTTTGGTCTACTCTTCTTCATGCAAAACAACCATAATATCTTACTGATATGATTAAGTCGCTTCCAGTACAACTAAGTCAATCTGTTATCCTTGACGACATTTGCCTAATCAACATCTAGAGTAGTCTTGTCCATGTAATAAACATTAAACTGTTTGTACCCCTTACTGAGCTAGCACTGTTAACAAGATTGAATACCCCTAATAGTTTAATTTATAAACTGATATCAGAATGAACCTGATGTATGGGACATTGGCT
Source organism: Platanthera guangdongensis (assembly GCA_039583875.1). Classification (NCBI taxonomy): domain Eukaryota; kingdom Viridiplantae; phylum Streptophyta; class Magnoliopsida; order Asparagales; family Orchidaceae; genus Platanthera; species Platanthera guangdongensis. Next base: position 29,533,606 of record CM077157.1, read on the forward strand.
GCTAGCACCTCTAGGAATTCACGTAACACCAACACTAGTTCTCGAATTTACATCTACATAAGTATTGAACATTAGCACATTTCTATTGTCTATCGTATGTGCTCCACAATTTCCTAATGTATTGGTTGCAAAGGCTGCTCTGGTTAAGAAAACATGTGCAGGGCATTTGAATTGACCAACCAATTGACTCCGTCACATGTTGTGTTTGTGATGATTTAATCACATGCAATAATGATGTTCCCTTTACTTTTGGACATAATAGCGGCTCTATGTCCATTAATGACATCTTTGCTACCTTATTCAAAATATTTTTTAAAGTTTAGTTGAATTTCTTTAGTTTGGGCACGTACAAATGAAACCATTAGAGACACCTGTTAGGCGTTGCGAGAGTCCAGTCACTAGGCATGTTAAACGAGGGAGGGGTAGACCAATAAAGACTTGGAATTAAACTATAAGGAAAGACATGGGGTACTTAGGCTTCAGTGAGATTATGACAAAAGATAGGGCACAATGACGACAGGATCCATATAGCCGACCCCACTATAGTGAGATAAAGGCTTGAGTGTTGTTCCTGTTGTAGTAGAATTTCTTTATTATGACCTTTCTTATGAAAATAGTGACACTCGACATTCTAGTAGCGGGACTTTTTTACCTTCCTTTTTCTCCTCATAAACTCAAATGTTCAAAACATCAACATGAGATGTTATGCACACTTTGTGATAAAGACATGGAGCATTTTATTTTGCAATGGTCATCATGTATTCTACTTTTTAGGGGTAATTGGGTAATTTGTAAATGAATCCACCTCCATATATAAGGAGGAGACTTGTGAGTCTTATCCATCTAATCATTTAGGATTGATGATCTCTCATTTTGGAGAGTGACTTTAAGGAAGAACCAACCTCCCTCGCAATTTATATCTCTTTTCCAAGTTCATCTGCAATTATTTTTATGCCCGCGTAACATTGTTATGACTTGTTGGACCGCCCACTACGTGCTTTGGTTGTCGGTGTAGTCCTAGTTTTCTAGTTTTTATATTATGTACAGAGCATTCGCTCTAACTCTGTCTTGAACGCAAGCACCCAATTGTGTCATTTTCCTTTCTGTATAGATTGGCCCCCTCCCCATTGACTCACCAACGACAATGATGTTCTCGCGATCCTCCCCCAATGATGCAACCTCTATCCAGCCACATGCAAAAAACACATCCTAGCCAATCCCTTCTAATGCTGCACGAGTCTACAGGTAGCGAACACGTGAAGTCGAAACACTAAATGCGATGCAAACAATCACACCGTGAATGCAATGTACCTACGCTGACACTGAAATGACGAGCAAGCATAATGTGCATGCAACTGAATTGTTTTAATTGCAATTTAGCCACAAAAGTTAATTAAAATAAAGATTCAAAACAGTCGCATAGTAGTTCACCAATATTAATTAAAGATAGCGAGTTTGATTTATCAAACAACTGAGGCACAATTATTTTCAAGCACACGCGGAATGTACCCTGCAAATCATACGAGGGCCAATACTAATAGTAAACAATAATAACATCCACAAATATGTGGTGCCAAGATACGCAACAATAGAGAATAAAACTTCAAGCCACAACTTACGCGTTCAGGCAGAGGTGACTGGCGGTTGACTATGGGCATCCAAGGACTCTGAAGAGTGGGGATGGTGCCGGGAGGAGGTTCTGGACTTGTGGGGGCTCGGATTGGGTATGTAGAGGTTGGTTGGGCTGACATGTGGCTGTAGGGATGGAGAATCGACAGGTGGTGTGTTTGGATGGTATAGGGTTGGCAGGGGAGTTTGGTGGCTGTAGGAGGGCCGACGGGAGGTGGGGTGGCTGTAGGAGGGCCGACGGGAGGTGGGGTGGCTGTGAGGAGGCTCGGCGGGACTGGGATAGAGGAGGGGGCGACATTATGGTTGTAGGAGGCCGGACGGGATCTGGACAGAAGGGGGAAGGTGGCGGTTTGGTTGTAGGAGACTGGACGGGGTTGGAGGAGTAGAGGGGAGGCGGCGTTGGGGATGCAAGAGGCTCGTCGGGGTCGCGAGACTGAAGAGGGCAGGCGGCGACTGGGCGGTAGGAGGCTCGCTTGGGTTGTGTCTGGCGGGAGAAGGCTCGACAGAAGGAGGGGTTGGAGTCGGAAGTCGCAAAAGGGAGGGATACGCCGCTCGGAGCCCACCGAGAAGACCGACCAGTTGCAGATAGGCAACCCTCAATCTCGAAACCATGATGCACACGCCTATATATACTAAACAACTTAGGGCACCCGAATCGGACGACTCATATTGTCCGATCCAATCAGGTGTCAAATAAAACTCAAAATAAATAAAATGATACATCAAACTGACTCAAAACGACCATCCATGCACAACCATAGACTCGGATTGCCCGAAAGAGAAACAAATCACGACGATCCCCATCAATCCCCCCGGCTTGAAAACACTCATCTCCGGTGAGTGAAGTTGGACATGCTCTCAACTTAGCCATGGGATAGGCCATGCAAACTCCTTTGGGGAAATCCAAACAACATCTGGACACGGGTACCAACTCCTGTGGGCAAGATATCGCCGTGTATCTTGCCCGCTGATGACGTATGCAACAATCTGAAGTAATCCTCTGGTGGTAGCCGGCGGCTCTGAATAAGATGTATCTCCGTCAGAATGCTGAAGTAGTGGAACCGGTGGAACCGTCAGAGGTGCGACGTGGTTCTCATGGTGAGACTCCAAAGGCTGAGGTGAGATAGGAGGAGGTGAAAGATGTTGTGGCTCAGGTATCGAAGTGGGGAACAAACCCACATACACTCGCTCTTCACAATAAGAAGTCGAATCCTCTACGTTGAATACTTGGTTGATGCTCATGTCATGAGGGATGTCAATTTCATAAGCATTAGTACCGATTCTGCGCGTGAATATATAAGGGCACATTCGACGCGCGCTAAATTTCTTTGCTGGTCCTTGTAAGACATTCTCAGGTCGTATGCGAATCATAACTTGTTCTCCAATTTTAAAATTATGCTCCGACGTGTGCATAATTCCGTGAGTTTTATAATAATCAATGCTTGTAGCAATTACCTTTTGGACTGACTTATGAAGTGCATGCAAATCAAAAACAGACGACTCAGCAGACTTATGCAAATAATGTGAATGATCCAAATGAATCACGACATACTCGACACGCTCCCTATAGGAAAATCTAGTTCTGACTTGGGTACCTCTAACATAGGGCGGCCGATCAGGATGCTCACTGGGTGGTAGATAAAAAAATTCAGCATAAATAACACCGCCCCCCGAGGATCGTCATCGATGGTGACAAAAGAGTACGATACACGGGTGTGAATGGTACCTCTCAAATGATAAGACCCATCAGGTGGCTTACCAGAAGGTGTATACGAAAAATCACCGCGTACGTGATGGTCACTTGTGTAATTGCCTTCTAGGAGAAGAAGCTCGTCAAATGAGCCTCTTATGGACTTAACCTCAAGGAAGTGATTATTTAGAGGATGGTCATCCAAGAGGAAGACACCAATAACAGTAGTATTTGTGGGAACAAGTGGGACACCCACAACAAAGTCAGTGCTAGTCCCTTGACTCTCATAATTGGGACATGGCTCATTCAGAGGTTTGTCAGGGGGTTCATCAAAGCATCCATCAATATGGTCACGAACCTCCAAAAAAGTACTACCGAAAGGTGTGGTGTTCCCAACAACGGGTTAGGCAGCCGCTAAGAGAGCGACACAAGAATCTCGACTCTCAGTCATGATGTTGCTTGAGTTAGTGCTAAGGGAAGAGTGGGGAGTGCCCAAACTCAAGTGCGGGTCAAACAGTAGTGTCGAGAACTGGATCTCCAGTCAACGGGAACACTACGTATAAGTGAGTTGTGGAGGATGGATATACCATCATAGTGTCACTGGACCGCTGGTCCTCACACTCGTGACTATTCTCCCTAACCACTCTAGCAACACTCTCCGTATATGTCATCCGATGAGGATCGGAGTCGACCCCAAGATCAAGTGGGAATTGAGTCTCATTCAGACAAGATGAATCAACATAAGGTGTCCGACCTCTCAAGTCAGTGGGAGCTTGATCTAAATTGCTAGACTTTACTCCATTGATTCTTCCTAAGGCAGATATCAAGTGATGAACATGATCACCCAAGAGATCAAATTGGTCAAGAACTAAATGCTGAAATTCAGCCTTAGGTATCTCAACTTCCATGACACTAGGAGGGTCTTGACATGTGATGCAATTCGAGCTATGGCAGCCTCTATAGGTCTCCTGTGGGCCATCTAGACCATCATTCTTATCATAATCAGATCGTTCTCAAAGGTGAACGTGAGCCCTTCGATCGTGCGGTGGTTGTTACGCAAATACAGACTTAGATTCCTCAACTAGAGGAGATGCGTAGCGACGATAATCTGAACGATATTCAACTCTACCATCATAAGGTCGTGGAGATATGTAATGGTGATAACGTGAGTACCCCTCGTCACGGTGGTCATCTATAGCGTTACAGAATCGTCTCGAAGAGTCAATTCGATTTTTGGAAGTTGTGTTCTCGCGGGAGGATAATATTCGTAATAATAAAGGTGTCTCTCAAGTGAAGGCGAGGTTTTCAAGAATAGGACGACATAGGACAAAACCTAGTGACTCAATAACTGTATGTTAACATAACGTGCGAACCACGCTCTGATACCAAATGATGCAACACAGGTCTATAGGTAGCGAACACGTGAAGTTGAAACATTAAACGCGATGTAAACAATCACACGATGAATGCAATGTACCTACGACGACACCAAAATAACGAGCAAGCATAATGTGCATGCAAATGAATTTGTCCAATTGCAATTTAGCCACAAACTGTTAATTAAAATAAAGACTCAAAACAATCGCATAGTAGTTCACAAATATTAATTAAAGATAGCGAGTTCGATTCATCAAACAACTGAGACACAATTATTTTTAAGCATGGCAAAATATACCCTGCAAATCATACGAGGTCCAATACTAATAGCAAACAATAATAGAATCAACAAATATTGGTCCCAAGATACACAATAATAAAGAATAAAACTTCAAACCACAACTTACGCGTGCAGGCGGAGGTGACTTACGGTTGACTACGGGCATCCAAGGACTCTGCAGAATGGGGAAGGTGCCGAGAGGAGGTTATGGACTTGTGGGTGACCCAGATGGGCTATGTAGAGGCCGGTTGGGCATGGCAGGTGGCTGTAAGGATGGAGGAGAATCGACGTGAGGTGTAGTTGGCTGGAATAATGTCAACAGGGGAGTGGGGTGGCTATAGGAGGGCCGACGAGAGGTGGGGTGGCTGTGAGGAAGCTCAGCGGGACTGGGATAAAGGAGGGGGGCTGCGTTAGGGTTGTAGGAGGACATACGGGATCTGGACAGAAGGGGGATGGCGGCGGTTTGGTTGTAGGAGACTGGACGGGGTTGGGGGAGGGGAGGCGACGTCGGGACTGCAAGAGGCTCGTCGGGGTCAGGACTGAAGATTGGAGGCGGCGACTTGGCGGTAGGAGGCTCGTCGGGGTCGTGGCTGGAGGGAGAAGGCTCGACAGAAGGAGGGGTTGGTGTCGGAAGTCGCAAAAGGGAGGGAAGCGCCGCTCGGAGTCCACCGAGAAGACCACCGGCTGCAGATAGGCAACCCTCAATCCCCAAATCTTGAAGCATACACCTATATATACTAAACAACTTAGGGCGCCCGAATCGGACGACTCATATCGTCCGATCCGATCGGGTGTCATATAAAATTCAAAATAAATAAAATGATATATCAAACAGACTCAGAACGACCATCCGGGCGCAACGTGGACTCAGATCGCCCGAAAGGCCGAAAGAGAAACTGATCACGACGATTTCCATCACCTTCCTTACAACTCCATCCAATAATTTCCCTCCTCTCGATCTTCTGGGAATGAGTACCTCCATTGTTCCATTTATGCAAGCATCTAGGCACTCAATTGGCTCATCGACCTTGCCCAGTCATCGCGTGATAACACACCCATAACCCATCATCATTGTTCCTAATGTATATATGCTCCCCACATTCCAGCACTGACCTGGCCCTCTCTCTATCTAGCCTAATCTTCTATCAGTGAATTGCTAGCAACATACTGCACCAACAAGAAGTGGTACCCACCTCTATGCCGCATGTCCTCATTCCAAACTCCCCTTCCATCACACGATCAGACTTCTCGAGTACTTACTATTTTTCCTGCTTATGCTCAAGTCTTGAAAAATGGCGATAAAGGATCCATATAGCCGACCCTACTATAGTGGGATAAAGGATTGAGTGTTGTTGTGTGCTCAAGTCTCGTAAAATGATGGAAAATCATGCAGAGGACCTGAAACATGCCCTCACCACCATCAACACTCTCCTCAAGTCCCAAGTTGAGTTGTTCACATCAATTATATCACTGTTCCATAACATGCGACCCGACCATCAATCCAGGACTAACAACGCATCTACTTGGGGATCCCCTAGCGAGTTGCCCTCGGAAGAACCCACTTTTGCGGGATTGCATCCTCCTCCACCACCCCCATGTCATCAACATCCCAACATTCAATGAGACAAAACCACTGCGATGGATTGTCCACGCCAAGAAGTAGTTTGATATTTTACAGTCACTTAGACACAAAAGATCTCAATGACCCTTATATTAGCATGGAAAGATCTACACTGCATTAGCTACTCCATTCCTCTCAAAGCCTCACATGGGAGACTCTTACAAAGACACTTACTCAGCACGATCACCGCTACTCCATCGATGTGATTTAGGGGTGTCCTAAAAAATCGGGCCCACCGGGCCGGACCGGTGAAAAGCCCGACAGGCCCGGTCCCGGGCCAAGCCCGCCTCGGGCCCAGGCCGGGCCATGGGGCCCTTCCGGGCCCCATTGTCGGTCAAATGCCCGGCCCGGTGCCCGACCCGGGCCGGGCTGGGCAAAGCCCGGTTAGCGGGCTTAGGCCGGGACTGGAAAAGCCCGGACTGGCTCTTAGAGCCGTTGGAAACCAACGGCTCTAAGAGCCGTTGGCTACCACATGGGCTGCTATTTGCAACCCATTTAAAAAATATTTTTTTTAATTTTTTTTTAAAAAAACTATAAACCCCCCCTCCTTTCCCTCTTCTACCAGTTCTACCCCCTCATCCCCCACTCTCTCTCTCTAATCTCTATTCTCTCGAATATGTCGTCAACGCAGACGTCTTCTCCATCATCCGTCGCTCACGAATTGGTGGAGTACAAGCGTACGGCGCCGGTTTGGGAATATTTCGACTTAGTGCAAGTCAGCGCGGAGCAAAATGTGAGGTGCAAACAGTGCTCGAAATTACTTTCGATCGCTGGCAACTCGACACTCGCAAGACACGTTAAGTCTTGCGCAGCCAAACAAGCTCCTCCCGAGTCAACCCATGCACAATTATCGGCATCCGGACAAATCTGGACGTACGATCAAGGTCGGCAGCGGGAGCTGCAGGTGAAGAATATCATCAGACGTGGGTTGTCGTTCAGCCACTACAACAACGAAGAAAAAACCAAGTACATCCACCAAGGGCTACAACCCAAATATCACCAAGTAAGTCGATCTTCAATTAAGCGCGACGTACTTAAATATTATTTAGAAGCAAAACAAACTTTAATTAATTTTTTTAAAAAATTTGAGGGTCGAGTGAGTTTAATGAGCGACGTTTGGACAAGTAGTATAAAATTAGGATTATCGTATATGTCTATAACGTGTCACTGGGTCGATCCCGTTTCCTGGGATCTAAATAAGCGAATAATTTGTTTTGAAAGTTTCGAAGTCCCGCACACTGGTGAGGCGATTTATCAAATAATTTCAAAATGTGTGCGCGAATTTAAAATAAAAGATAAAATTATGAGTATTTCTTTCGATAACGCCACAAATAATACCACCTCAATTGGGTGGTTAAAACGTGATTTGAAACCTATGTTGAACGGCGTTTTTTTCATACTCGTTGCACGTGTCACGTTTTAAATTTAGTAGTACAAGATTGTTTGTCGTATATGGAACCATACACTAATAAAATACGTTTAATGTTACAATTTATTTATAGTTCTAAACAACGACGTCAAGATTTTAAAAAATTCGTAACCGGGCAAGGACAAAATTTTTTGAAACCTCTATTTGACATGTCAATTAGATGAAACTCTACGTATATAATGTTAAAACGAGCGATTCGCCAAAAAACACTACTAATGGAATTTTATACTTTGTTAGGTCAACATGAATTAACCGAGTCCAATTGGATAATTTTAGAACATTACATGGATTTATTAGAAGTTTTTTATAATAATATAGGCATAAATCTAAGTGATTCAGATTTAGATAATCTGAGTATTTTAAATTTTAACACTGTTTTTACTGAATGTTATAATTATTACGATAATTTATATGGATCGCGGCCCCGAGAGGATGTGTCGCAACCAAAAACATCTCGTAGTTTTAAAAATAAAATGTTAGAGTTAGCCTCTAGGAAAAAAGCGCGCACAACATCTAGTAGTTTAAATGAATTACGGTTGTACACAAAAACACAATTTCGTGATTTTATGTCCACGGACGAATTAGAAAATTTTGATATTTTAAAATGGTGGAAAGGTAAAGTAAATACCTATCCTATTATGACATATATGGCCCGAGATTTACTAACGATCCAAGCTAGCACGGTAGTTTCGGAGTCTGCTTTTTCTCTTAGTGGCAGAGTTTTGAACGAGCGGAGAATTTGACTAAGCGAAGAATCGCTCGAGATCTGCATATGCTACAAGGACCACCTGGATGCGATGAAGAGGAAACAGCATATTTCAGCGATCGAGGATAGCTCGTCGGACATGGAAGACGAGATGGACGCGATCAACTTAAAATAGACAACTTCTTGTATTTTTGTCATTTGTAATTTTGTAATTTTTAATAATTTAGAATTTTTGTCATTTGTAATTTTTAATAATTTAGAATTTCCAAATTTTTGTATATTTGCACATTTCTAAATTTGTATAATTTCGTTACATTAATAAAAATTTTATTTTTCAATATTGCGATGTTGTGTTTTTTTTTGTAAATCATATGTTTTGATTTTTTTTTATGAATTAAAAAAAAAACAATTAAAAAAAAATAACCGGGCCGGGCTTAGCCTGGGCCCGGGCCGGGCTTAGCCTGGGCCCGGCCCGGGCCGGCCTGGGGGGCCTTACCAGGCCCCCCCCAGGGAGCATAGCCCGGCCCGGTTACATTGTTAAGCCCAGCCCGGGCCTGGTTCGGAAAAGCCCGGGCCCTGCTGGCCCGGGCCAAGCCCGGGCCCGCCGGGCTTTATGCGCACCACTAATGTGATTTAACACCTTAGAGGGATTCGCTAGATGAGCTTCGACCACTACTTGATCAATTTTATGCATCGTTTATAGTCGTATATCTGAGTTCTTCTCTAAACCCTTCATGCATCCAAGCCCCAGACCTCTCCCCACTCTTGGATGCCAAATTCATTGTGACCTCCACAAAATTCCACATTTACCCCCTCCAATCACCTACCAACCATATTTTGCCCATAATTCTAGACCTCCAACACCACCACCTATACCTCACCCATCCATCGGGAGTCCACAAAACTGATAAAAGAGTACCATGACCCAAGTAACATAGATATGAAAAGTTTCAGATCGAGAATGAATAAATTAGAATGAGAATAATCATCAACAAAAAAAACATAATATCGGTGTCCGCCCTTAGATACAAAAAGTGCGGGACCCATATATCAGAATGGACTAAATCAAAAGGACGCTGAGACTTGGGCTCACTATACGGATATGAAAGTTGTAGCTGTTTACCAAGATTACAACCCGAACAAGAGTGAGACCAATCAATAAAAACATGACCAAAGAAACCATGACTAATGAGAGAAGCTAGATGTGAAACACTGAGATGACCATGACGGTGATACCAATGAAAGAAACCCATTGAAGGAAGACAAATGGTGGAAGCTGCCGGTGACGATGAAGCGGATGAAAGGTAGAAACGATCAAAGACATACACCCCGCTATGACGACGACCAACTGCAAGGAGGGTTTCTATCAAACAATCCTGCACGCAACATGTGAACTCATCAAAAATAACAAGACAACCATGAAATGTAAGTTGGTTGGCGGATATAAGGTTCATGGATAATGGGTATGCAAACAACATCGTGAACATGGAAATGACTAGTATGAAGGAGGCTACGGCTAGTGATGAGGTGAATGGTGTCATCTGCAACCATGATGCTAAGTGCAGAGAAGACAAACTGACAGGACAAGAGGTGAGTGACATCATATGTCATGTGAAACGAGACTCCAAAGTCAAACAACTAGTCAGAGGGAGAAATACCTGTAGAGGAGGAGCCAACCGACTGAAAGAAAGAGGTCAGAAGCATCCGACAAAAGTACGGAGGCAGAGGAGAGAGACAGTAAAACCTGTCGGGAGAACTGCTGGGCAATCGGCTGAGCAAGCTTAGATACAAAGAGAGACTGCGTTGGACCCAAAAATGAGCGGAAGGTGCACCAGGAGCACGTTGCTGACCAGACTGCTAATCCATCTGAAGCTTTGCGACACTCAGTTTTGACTTGACGAAGACATTGACAGTAGTGACAACGAACGGGCAGACATTGAGGAGCGCCAGACTGAGCAGCAAAGGAGATTTGTGACAACGCCATCGAACCAACAGAGGACGAAGAAGTCACTTAGGTCAAGATAGCACTCGAGAGTGGACGGAGGAGACCGACGAGGTCCGGCGGCTGCAGATAACAGCGGTGGCGGCCGGCGAAAGAGGTTCGGCGGATGTAGGAGGCATCGGAGAAAACCCACGGAGGAGGTCCGACTGCGGAAACTGCGGAATCAGCCGATTCATGCTACAATAACTAACTGAAACAGTGGAAACAACCAACATCGGGCTTTGCGGCCGGATCGGCGAACCTGCTTGAGTAGCGATTGGGAGCAAAAAACTTGAAACTGCAGCAGGACCGAATTCGACAACGGGATGCTGCAACCGGATCGAGGATGCGGCTCACTCACATAACTGGACAGGAGAAGAACAACAGCTTCTGCAGATTGCTGTTCAAAGATCCGGAGAGACCGTGCTCTTTGACAACGACGCAAAGTCCCCGAACAGAAGCTAAGGAGGAGATGGCCGGAGGATTCTTCGGCATCTTCTCCAGCAAGTGCGGGCGGCCAACGAAGCTGGGCGCAAGACCGGGCCGGCGGTGCAGGGCCCAAAAAAGGGAGGTTAGGCTTGCGACACGAGATTGGAAGCAACGACGAGATTCCAGGATCGGTTTTCAACTACGAGATGCGATCAGGATGCAGGGATGCGGCAAAACAGTGACAGGATGCTCTGCGACGGGATTGGGATGCACTACGACGTGATCAGAATCGGGATGCTCTGCGAAATGTGCAAACTTAGAGGAGGCAGAACCCTAGAGCTCTGATACTAGGATAGAATTCCACAATATCTCATATATTTCCACAACAATAGGGTACACACACATACGAGTATCTTCGCACGGGATATTCCCGTGCTCGATGTTCTCGGGCGGCCCTCGACCGCATCCAGGAGGGCTTCGCCCGCCTCCGTACGGGATTTGCCCGCGCTCGATGCGTCGCTGCGGGCTGTGCCCGCATGAAGGCGGTCTGTGCCCGCATGAAGGCGGTCTGCGCCCGCATGAAGGCGGTCTGCGCCCGCATGAAGGCGGTCTGCGCCCGCATGAAGGCGGTCTGCGCCCGCATGAAGGCGGTCTACGCCCGCAACATATAAATATGAGTACTCAAAACGACCGTAAAAAAATATAAATCAAGATTACAATTTTTATTTTTAAGAAAAATATACGCTTTGACGCAAAAAAATCTCTCTCTCTCTCTCTCTCTCCTCTCTCTCTCTCTCATATAGCTTTAAGAAGCCTATTAATATTCTCTTTCCCTCTTCCCCTTTATCCTCAATCTTTCTTTCTCTCTCTCCATCTAAAAGATGAGATTTAATATGATTTTTGATCAAACGGTTGAAGGGGAGTGTTTGGTGTGCTTGAAGATCTGTATATTGATATATATGGTAGATATATATATATATACATGAGAGGGTGATCACAACACCTTAGGTAAGACTACGCTATATCTAACATATACAATATCTAACAGCAACAACCATCCTATTCTCACTTACTATCTTCCAACCATGAGTTTCATGACATACATAATAAGGGATTGTTCTTCTGTCGCAAGCAATCGTACACTCCTACTCGTGATTGTTCCCATGATCGATGATGATTTGGAGAGATCATTATCACTGAATTTGAGGCCCTTGAGATAACTGATGTGCCAATAGCTAAAGCCATGAGCACCTCAGTTGTGGCTAACCCGTGAGTTTACCACTACTGACCGGTGGGCACCTCCTCAACCTTGGTTTCAAGGTCAATTTTTAGATGAGAAATATTGTTACCCACACACGACGATAACTATATGACGCATTTTATTTTGGCTTAATCATTATGGATTTACATTTTAGGGGTAATAAGGCTCTTTGTATATGAGTTCACCTTCCTATATAAAAAGGAGACATGACCATATTTTTATCATTCAAGTCTGAGGATCTCTTATTTTTGAGAGGGATTTCAAGGAGGGACTAGCCTTTTATTATTAGGCACGATTATCTCTTTGTGATTTGTATTCTGTTTTCAAGTTCATCTGCAATCAGTTTTATGCCGTCATAACATGACATGAGGAGGCAATGTCCATTGTAATAGTATTTCGTGAGGCTGAGTTGATGAGAGAAATTTGAACCATCACCCAAGAGTCGGTAGTGACGCTTCAATAACTAGTATGTTGATCCCATTTTTAACGATCACTTGCATAACTTCAAGTCTGTCTAGAATCCCTTGAAATTCATTTATGTGGTCCATTGTTGATGTGCCCTCTCTGTACTTGAACCTACTTTTTTTGTCGATAACAAGAGCTTGTCCAGGCCAGTGTCTTCACATGCAAAACATTTAGGGTCTTCCAAAGCAGTTTTGCATTTATGATGTCTGCCACATGATTAAAGGCATTCCTGTCAATAAATCAGGATATACCCATATACACCAACACTTGAGAGCTCGCATCTCCCAGCTTCTCATAGCTGAAGTGGATTACGTGGATGACATGCTAGAATGAATATGCCGATCATTGAATATACATTATGTTGAAATTTTTAATATTTCTGTTGGAGTTATTAGTTTTAGTATTATTATATTTATGTGTGAGTATTAGTTTAGTCCCACATTGTCTGTCCGTATTTGAGTCCCTCATGTAATGCTTTAAATATCCCCTTTGTGGAAGAATAATATATACTTGATATTTTCCTCCTACTTCCAACATGGTATCTAAAGTGAAATTGACTCCTCCCTGAAATTTGGTTGCCCTAGGGCAATGTACATTTCTCGGTGGCTTCCTCTCGAGATCCCGTTTCTTTATCCCGTTAGTGTTGCAACTTCTTCCGCTCCCGTCGACGAGACCGATTTTTGATTTTGTCGACAAGAGCGGACTTTGATCCCCTCCATGATGCAGGGCTCCTCTACTACATACTGTCGATGTTTCTCTCACAGATCCCGTCGTGCTGCCATTGCTTCCCATTCGTTGGCGTGTTCCTGTCTGTGTTTTTTGTCCCGTTGAGCCCGTGGTTGCTCTTCGACTGCATTACCGTCAATCCCGGTGAGCGTCTCCGCTTCTTCTCATCCCAATGTCGTCCCCTCCATTGCTTATCGACACCGACTCCTAGTGTGATGCTTCTACGCTCGACGACACCTCCCTCTGCCGACGTCTTTGTCGATCTTGTCTGCCGACCGTGATGCTTCTTGTCAGCCGATCCAGCGGACATTTGGTTTCCTCGCATCTCCTGGTTTCCTCTCATTTCCCGACTTCTCAGAGCTGAAGTGCAGTTGACCGTACTTGAGATCTCACATGCGGAATAAGGAACGAAATATCTCTGGAGAGAAAGATATCCGCTGTAATTTTAGGTAAGTCACGTTGGACATTGTGATCGCAACAGAGTTTGGCGACAACTGGGCAAGAACAATCCCAAAATAGTCCATTAGTTCCGCCACCTCGGGGAAGACAGGGAGGGTCCATCCCGCCTCGAAGTGATCGAGGGGAATCGCTAGTTCAATTACGAACACTGAGTTTACCTTCTCGTCTCTCTCTGGGGCGTGTGTGGATAGCTCTCTGCTCAGTGGAAATTTCGATAGAAAGACTCAAAGACCGCCAGACTTGCACGATCTAGTGTTGTGCGAGGCGGGTTATCTTTCCGATAAGCAACCACACACAGAGATTTGGGAGGAGTTCGCGACATTTTAGATGACTCAAGTTTCTGTAAGTTTTTAGAATAAAAAAAAGCTTGGTGGAGTCCTCTATTTATTGTCCTAACGTGAAGGGCGAAGCGACGCCAACATACATTTCATCAGGAGGTGTTCGCTCGCGGTGAGGCTTCCGGAAACTTTCAGACCGCACGATCACGTAACGTCCGACAGTGATCTAGAAGCATCATTCGTAACAAGCAAAGGGACCCCTGGGAGTAGGTAAAGTAAGTTTGTTACTATTATTATGCCAATAATTACAGGCAAAGAGAAAAACATAGAACTATGGCAGGGTGCGGTCATAATCGCTCGATCTTCGCCCTCAGCTTAGCGAACTCCTCTTCCAGTCGGGTGATCCACACTTGAATACGCATCAGGGAGTCCCGCATGATGTGTAAGGTCGCTGCGGGCACTTCTTCCTCGCGAGAGGGAACTACACAAATAAGCGAAAGGTAAATTTCCGGTCGCATAAATGCCATAAAGTGACTAGCAGGAACATACCCCTCATCGTAAACAAGGGCTATGTTATTAAAGACGCGCCTCAGGCGCGCCTAAGACTTCAGGCTCACCAGGCTCAGAGGTTTGCCCCTTCACGCGCCTTATTGCGCCTTTAGAATATTAAAGGCGCGACTGAGTGAGATTTTTATTGTAAATTTTTCTTCAAAAATTAAGAAAAGAAATAATGTAAGAACTCGGTAATTTTTTATTGATTTAGTGTTTGTGAAAGATAATTGTGCGTTAATACTTAGATTAGATGCAAGTGACCACATTGATTCAATTTTTTAAGAGATAAATGATTGTAATGAATGATTAATTAATATACTAAATGAAGAATTTGATCGAGAAGTTGAAATGATGTTTGATGTTGATTATTTAAAATGGCTGTAGTTGCGCCTTGCCTTTGTCAAGCGCGCTCCTGCGCCTTGAGCCTAGACTCCAAGACCCTTTTGCGTCTTGGTGCACCTTGAATCTTTAATAACTAAGATGAGGGCTCCATGTCCTCATCTCCAAATTCGTCGACCAGGG
The DNA here is from genome assembly GCA_039583875.1 of Platanthera guangdongensis. Lineage (NCBI taxonomy): Eukaryota > Viridiplantae > Streptophyta > Magnoliopsida > Asparagales > Orchidaceae > Platanthera > Platanthera guangdongensis. The sequence goes on from CM077157.1 coordinate 29,549,011, forward strand.
TCGCCGCAAACGTTTGTCGACGGAACGAGTGTTCGCTATCTCTGGAGGAGCCAAAAGCTTGGAAGTCAATCCGCGGTGGGGCTGACGACCGCGCGGAGCCAAATACAGGGCGCTTGGCCATCTCAGGGTTCGTGCGCTTGAGATAGGCCCTCCGCAGAAGCTCTCCGCACCTACGTGCGACCTGCAGTTGTGCATGGGTCTGCGGCCTCTCACCATGGCTCGCCCCCACCACAGGGGCGATGATGGCAGATTCGCAAGTATTCGACTGATATGTAAGAGCGTCCACACGACCTTGCACCGGACGACTCCTCGTTAAGCCCTGTCCATATGTGACCTCTGCCAGTGCCATCTGTTTCGACGGCGGTTCGCCATCAGGTATGGTTCTTGGTGCTTCCTTATTTTTTTGTAGGTATCATAGCAGCCTCCTCCGGCTGTGCCATCCAAAGTTGAGCCTTTACCGTGGTGTCCTCTTGGCTCTTGTCGGCCTCTTCAAATGTTGTGCGAGAAATCTTCCCCTCAGATGCGTTGAACTCTGAGTTGGTGGTCTCCGGCGTATTCCCGGTGTTGGTCATTCCTGCAGGCATCCGTAGGAGGGACAGGGCCTTTGTCGACATCTCTTCCTCGACGACATTTCAGATGATAGACCCTCTCACCAGGTCTATCACCACTCAGAGATTTTCCTCAGGCGCGACTGTCTTCGAGGAGGAGCTCCTAGTAGCCGCAGGCATTCTGACCGGGCGGACTCTCTTGGTCACTGCCTTCCGCAAGTTTTTCTGTGGACCCATTGTCACGACCCGTCTCGACAACAGTCAGAGTGCGCTTCGGGCGGGCCGTGATGCCACAGGCATGAGCGAAAAAAAAGCATGCCTGCTAAGACGGATGCAAAAAATACTGAAAATTATTTTAAACTAGTTAATTTGGAAAAAACAGTTTGATTTTATTACGGAAGCTTTTATAGTTTAAAAATAGTGAGAGTTTTAAGTGCACATGCATTTTTTAAAAAAATCATATTTTACGGGTACTACTACATTTTTTTTGCGATTATGATTCACAAGAGTATGCACATGCATTACTTTCAAATTCTAATACATAAAGTATTTAAATAGCCATCAGTTGTCAATGATACCAGAGAAAATGTCTGATTGCAATTATTACATAAAAGAAATATTTGACAGTAAAAGAAATGTAAACATAGAACCTAGAACTTAATGCTGATCAGGCTCGAGTACCCGACGGCGCTGCACGAACGCTAAGACAATTTCAAAACAGAAAGGAAAAGCCTCAGAACATTGAAATAAGTAGAGTTAGAAAAGTAAAATACAAAACAATAATAGAAGCAGAAATGTATGAGTGTACCAGTTTCTCATGAAGCAAAACTATTCGAGACAAACAAATAAAAACGCTAAACAGAACAAGTTGGTTTATTATACTACTCCGGAGTTTAACGTATAATCGAAACAAGTAATACCATAAGCAACAATCAATGAAGTGTGTAGCTGTTTTGAGTGGTACACATGGTTCACACTCAGTCCGGATACAAATCTTTATCTGGAAATTTCCTGCTTGTCGTGACCCTCATCACAGCGCAGCCCGGCTCAAGGAGTCTTAGTGGGTCTCAACTGGCACCGTGAAGGCTGCAACTCAAGTGACCCCAACACGTTTCAATATTTGCTTATGATATTATGAGTTACATGATTCACATTGTAGTGATTATTAACAGAAACGAAAACACTTAAAGTGAACGATCAGATCCAGAATGGGGTTTACTCAGACAGACATACGAAACCAGATTCGACGACGCAAAAGGAACCAGACAGTGAGTTTGAGTCTCGCGGGTTCGAGAGGTTAATGTCATAATATCAAGAAGATTTATCGAGTATATAGTAGACGTAAGTTGACATGTGTCGGATCAGAGATATCGAGTACTCGCCTAGGTTAAACAAATTATAGAGCACCGTTATCTTCCAAAAAAACATGCGTTCACTACCGAGCATGATATAGAAACACGAAATATATACTTGTTATTCTTAATTCGTTACAATTATTATATTCCAATTCAAATATGTTTACGGTACGAGCGTGACATGACCCAACAATCACTAAATCACTAGCCAGGAGCCTTAACAATGATCATTCAAATCTATTAATGCTCGTGCTCAAACTTACTGGTTCTCAAATTATTCATCAAATGAGACGAAATCCATCAAGGTGAGAATCCAATTGAAATTACCTCCTTACATTAAACGAATGTCAATTCCAATAGTGTAAACCCTACACTATTAATTTATCTAGTTCGACACTCATGAATTAAAATCATTTGACAGATCAACTATATACATGGATGCAGACATGTAATCAATGGACAGATACAATAAATTAAACGCAATGTTTGCAAGAAAGAGAGATCTCTACTTGCCTTAGAGAAGTTGAAGCTGACAGTGACGTTCAACTGGCGCGAGCAAAGTTGACACTCCTCAAGCGAACCTGTTCAAGAACAATCACAATTGATATTCGACAAGACAAAATTTACGCTAACACGAGGACTTACTTACAAAACTTAAAGTACAAGAGAGTTAGCGATTTACCTCCCTCAAAAGTGAGGGGATAGGAGACACCACGCGGAGACGGAGACTTGACGACACTCGGCTAGGGGAAAACCCTAATTTGGAGAGAACTTTTGAGAGATTCCATCACGTGAGTCGAGGAGAGGCATTAGAAAGTACACATACACGATAGTTGGAGAATATCAAGAGGGGCACAACTTGGATCACGAAGTATAAGAAATTTAGGGCACAAAATCAAAATAGGATTCACAGAAAAAAATCTGAAATCAGGGGGAAAAGAGGTATCTTACCGAGAGGAACCAAAACCAAGCCCGAGGATGAGAGGGAAGGAAACCCTAGCAAAAACGGAGCCCATAGAAGAGGAAAAGCGGCTGCTGGAGGGGGAGAAGGCGGTTGCCGGCCACCAGGAGGCGAGAAGAACTGGATGAAGCGATTACTGGAGAAGGCAGAGCTTCTGTCGGCATGACAGATGGAAGATTGGCGCCTGGAGAGGAGGACAGCAGGCGGCTGCTGGCCCTTGCAGAGGAAGGCGCAAGCGGCGACGACAGGAGACACAGGGGCGGACGGCGGAAACGGGAGCCGATGCGGGTGCGGGAGACGGACCGAGACGGGTTGTGGGAGAAAAGCTCTAGCCGACAAGAGAAATATATGCGGGGGAAGGCTGGCTCAGGTTATAATAGGAGGGTTATTAGGTTTTATTATTATTATTATTATTATTATTATTATTATTATCATTACCATTATTATTATAACATAAAATCGGGTTGTTGCATTTTCCTTCGGCAAGTTTTCAGCGGGAGTCCGCGTCGAGGAGTTTTTGCTATTTCGATGGACCTTGCCATCAGTTTTTCCAAGACATCCTAATTCATCACGGTCATATTCACCGAACAAAGTCAAGCATCAAGGGGAAAGTGGCCAAGAAGGGTGGGCCATCTTGCGCTATTTATTGGCCTTGGGTAGCGCGGGACGCGGGTCGCAACCTTTGCGATTACCAGTTTACTTTTTTGCAGCCCGCACGGTCTGCTAAGATAGTGCGGGGATCATGTTAACCCAAATACTGTGACGGCTAAGGCATGCATCAGACAACATGGGGCATCTTACTAGGCGACCATTTCTGGAGTTCGCGGGGTCTTCAGGCGGATGTTTCAGATGTCCGCGGACATTGTCCGGTCCATAGCCTCGTTCTGCGTGGGCACTCTTCAGGCAACCCCAGAGCGTACATCTAGCAGGCAGTCTCTCAAAGTGCAACTTTGTGGATCCGACCCAATGGTCGCGGAGGGCGCTTCTCTTGGAGCCAGTGCGGACACGCCTCTTCGACATCGTCCTCGGTGGTACCGTGCGGTTACGTGCCGTCTCTTCTCTCAACCGTCCGCCGCCCGACTCTTCGTGTACCTCGGGCGGCTGCGCATTTAATGCCATATTTAATGAGCCGTTAAAAGCCTACCGGTTCGTGAATCATCCGAGCCGCCTACCCTAAAGTATAAATATGGACCAGGGGGGCTTGGATGGGACACATGGACTTAGCCAAGAATTAGCCTAGTTGTTGGTGCAAACACTAAGTCTGGTCAACTTTTCTCTCTTATTTCCACTTGTACTCGCCTGAACACTTTTGTGATCCTTTTTATAATTAATTAAGAGGCCCACTGCAAGGAAGGCATTCGCCGCGGGGGGTCAAACCTTGTGTTCGCCGCTGCCAATGACACCTTTTCACTCGCTTATATTGTCTGCAAGGCCATTAACTGATTGCTTGCGAACCAATTTTTCCTCTGCCGACCACCCTACCCAGGGATAACACGTGGAGAGTGGGTGACATTTTTGGCTCCAACATTAGACACTCTTTTATTATCTACCATTGCGTTGTAGTGCTGCTGCCGATGGTATCTCCCATACATACAAATTTATTTTAAATCCATGATCTCGGCAATTCAAACCACTTGAAGGTCAATTGGACGGGCATGATTTAATTTCCAGGGGATATTATTAAGGGACAAAATACCCTAACCAACATGGGATTTCATTTGATCAGTCGATTAGGTTACACGAGAATAGGATAATCGCTTGTGAGGAAAAAGGAGATTGATTGTCAGAGTTTTTCCTAATCAAGTGTTTTAGATTCATTTATGTTTCCCATTTGTTCCTTCTAGTATCACTTCTTGATTGTGAGCATCTTGATGTCTTATATGTGTGGAATAGGGGTTGGAACCCTAGAATGGGGGATAAAATATTTAGTTTTCGGAGAGAATCTGCTTCACATTAGTGCTATCATCACGCAGTGGCTCCGAGATACCTGAAAGGTGTTTTTGGATGTTGTAAGGCCATCAAGCAGAGCGTATTTCATTCCTAGATGGTTGTGGTGGACATTCTTGTATTAAGCATTTTATATCAAGTATTTTCTTCAACTACAATTTATGTTCACTTTGAAATGCTTGGTTTAATGTTTTTGGCATATTATTATGCTTAGCTTGTATTTTTTAGTAAATTATATGACTCCACTTTGACTCTTGTTATACTAATTATACAGGTGGAGTGCTATGATGTGTCATAGGACTTTAGGTCAAGATCATGTAAATTTTAGGTTTGAGGTCAAATCCTTCTTTAATGGGTAGGGAGCACATGTGGTGCAAAAACTTAAATGATTAAATTTATGCAGAGTGTAAACCTACGGATGATTAAAATCAAGTGTGTTTCGGAACCTGAGTGTTCCATGATTGCTAAACCATACCGTTTTTGGTCGCTCATGTTCATTGTACATGTATGCGGGACATGTTTACGATAGCAGTACATCTGCTTCTACTGGTGCGAGCCCTCCATCTGCAAAAATGGCTCGAATGATAGCTAATGTGATGCTTGTCACACTCGATGCATGGCTAATGAGATTATCACTTACTACTATAGCTTCTACACCTGACATGGCCCCAATACATGTTGTCATTTTGGTTGTAGGGCTCTGAGCGCATGGGCACTAACTAAAAAACTTCATGATTCTCAACCCTCCATCATTGTCTAGGGTCGAAACTCCAACTAAGGTCAATGTTTGACTTATGAGGGTGAAGAGGATCCTCACTGGCACTGAGACAGGATGCAAAAATGGTGACATTGACCACCTTCCTTAATAGCGATACGAGATTGTTTGTTGTGAGGAAATCAATCACATTTTTGGCGATTGTCATCTAACACAGATTTTGATGGAGAATTTCACAGTCTTTCCTTAGATGGTACATACCCATCGACACACGACTACACATATAGGGCCAATTCCTACATTTGATATAGGAGGATATGAAAGTGGATGAGTACCTACTTGACTAAGCCGCTTCGCGGGGAGGCTGATAGTGGATGAGGAGATAAAGATCCGTCGATTCTATGAGGGTCTTCAAGATGATATGAGGCTGAGACTTGTCGGAGACAAATCTCCTAGTTTTCTCACTTTGGCGGAGACAACTCTTTCATTGGAGATGGCCTTGTAAAAAATTCAACGTCATAGAGAACAAGGGAGGGTTCTGGATTTTAAAGCACCACACCCACAAAGGAATATGGAGAACAAGAAGCATGACACAACCCCGTTTTATAGAGGTTGCACCTACACTATCACTTCATGGGCCACTACCGCATGAAGCCCTCTCACCTGCTATTTATGCGAGAAGGCGAAACACATATATCAGTCATACAAGAGTAGCCCACATAGGATAGAGGGTCGAGCAAGGGATGCTTCACAGGTAGTAGGAACTAGCTATGCAGAGGAGGGAAGGCATTGTGGTCCTCTGCTTCCCAATATCCTTTGACACAACCCAGAGGCTTTACCCTTGGCCAACCAGAGGCTACTCACAAAATGATGTCATGGTGGTATAATTTACATTTTGGCTTTATTTGCACTTAGTATTTATACCCCACTTGTTTGTATGCATGCATTACTTTGTTAAGATTTATATTGATATGTCATCATCTTGCAAGAGCATTATTCAATACTAGTGCTTCACATTGCTTATCTGAGGAGTTCATTTTATGGATCGAAGTATTGTATCTGATGGCTGGTGATAGGTTGGATGTGTTGCTACCCAATCGGTACACGATGAGCACATATAATAAGATTCATGTGAAAGTCTAAGTCGATGATCAGGATTTTGATTTGGAAGTGTCACTCCTACCACTATTTGAGTTTGATGTGATTTTTGGCATGAACCAACTTTCAAGATTGGGGGCATGTATAGATTTCATAGAGAAGGATCTTTTTCTAAACAGAGAAAAAAAATATGAGACATGTTTTACTGATATAAGAGAGAGGATCCAGACGTTAATGTCTGCCCTTCATGTGGTGAAAGCAATACGCAAAGGTGCGGAGCTTTCTTCGTAATGTTGGAGGCTTCCGAGCGCAAGCCTAAGTTGAGTGACATACCAATCGTGTCCGAATTTACATGCATCTAAATGAGTTATCTGGGGCTCCACCTCAGAGGGAAATTGACTTTAGTATTCATCTCATACCATGTATCAAGCCCATATCACTTTAACCTTATCGATTGATGCTAAAAGAGATGGCGGAGTTGAAAGTGCAATTACAAGATCTTTTGGTTCAAGGATATCTATATGTCCGAGTTCTTCTCCTTGGGAAGCACCAGTTGGTGGAGACCAGCCTAGGTCAGGTCGTCGCAAAAGTGCCCGACGTCGCACCTGACCGGACTTTTATCGGCCTTAAGTATGCATATCGCGATGTGTTGTTGTGTAATTTGTCGTAAAATATTTTGTGTGTTTGTGATATATATATAATTATATAAAATTATGAATATATATATATATATATAAGAATTTAATGTTATTATATATATTTATATATATATAAATATATGTACAAAGTTATATATATAAATATATGTATAGGAGTACCGTGTAGTTTCAATCAGTAAACCGGCCCAGCCCTTGGCATTGTTCCTCTTCCTGTTCCTTTCGGTCCAGGCACGATCTAGGGCTCCGTCTCCGCCATTGATGACCGCAGGAGTTGCGGCTTTCACGCTCGACCACTCCCCCGAAGCCCCACATCGACGCCTTCAGCAACTGCCAATCACGATGCTACGTCAACCGCCGACCACAACTCCCCGGTTCCGCCATGGCCGCATCTCCCATGGCTGGTTTTCATTTTTTTTTTCTTCTTCTCTTTCTCTGTCTCTTCTTTGTTTGTAACCCTATAAAAGGGGGATGTGTTTGTATTTTGGGTAGTTGTTGAAGATTGATGAAGGGTGATGAATGATGAAATTTGAGTGATGGATGAAATGAAAATTGCTGGAGTGTATTTCCAATTGGGTTGCTGTGTGCTTCCTATAGAGTTTAGGCGCGATTGAAGCTCTGGTGATAGTTGTAGGTGTTAGGCGTGTGGTGATTATTGCTGCTCCTGTATGTTAGGTCTGTACCTGTAGACATAGTTGATGAGTTTCAACTGCAGCTTCCCGTTAGTGATTTCCTGTAGGAATTAGGGAAATTTGATGTGACTGCTCAAACATTGTTCCTGGAGTTTTTCTCTTCCTGTTGCCAATCGGGAAGATGAACAATAACATGAAGTGTTACTGTGCTGTAGGAATTTAGGTGAAGAATGAAGTATGAAATTGATTTCTGCTGTTGATGAAAGCTTTCTTTCTTGTGTGTACGACTCCTGTGTGAGAGTCCTATAGCTGTAGGAGTTAGAGATTAGGGGTGTGCCTGCTCCTTTGAGCCATGTATTCGGTTGTTGATGGCATTGCTGTTGTGGTTGAAGGAGAAGATAATGAACAGTGAGTATTAATTATTGCTGTAGGAAAATTAGTGAAAATTGTGACTTGTTTGAGTCAGATTACTCCCTTGCTGTTGTTAAACAGTGACGTTAGTTATGACATTTATGTCCATTGCTGTAGTGAGATTATAGGAGAAATTTGTTTCTTTTTTCCCTTGATTAGAGATTTTGTGGAGCCACCGCGAGTGATAGAGATTACGTGGAACCACCTTGAGTGTGAAGAGCGAGCGAATTTTAGGTTTGTTTAGTTTGTGGCTCCTTATTTTGTCGAGTGATTCCGTGGAACCACCTCGTGTGAGGGAGCGCTTTAATTCCTTGGTGCCCGTGTGCGATAGCGGCCGACCTCGGAGCGGAGAACGAAGGTGACGAAGATTTCCTCGCGTGATCGCCATCGACTTCGAATACGGAGGACGTCTCTTCCGTGGGTAATTATTTCTATCTCTCCATTTGTGTGTGTCTCAATATTTTCTCGTAGGTTAATAGACTCATTGCTGGGTTTTCGCCCGAGTTTTGTCGGCGAACGCTACGTCGAAAACTACAAACGGAAACGTATTTGGAGTTCACGATTTCCGTTTCGCTACGACAAGGGGAACAGTACGAAAGTTGCAAACTTCCGTCCTCGGATTTAAATTCAAACCATTTTATTAAGAAATTTCATTTTTTAACAACGTAGTGAATTTCGTGCTTTATAAAATTACGTTTAAATTCATAAACTCTGTGTAACGCCCGCTCAAATCTTTTTTTTAAATCATATTTTGTTGCATTCGGTTAGGGTTTCCTAGAAATAACCGACAGACGCGTAAACCCTATGCGTCGTCCTGCATCAATTTGGTATCAGAGGGAGGTTCCAAATTTTTTCTAAGTTTTGGGATCTGCCCTGCGTAGAATAGGAACCCGCATATCATTTTACATTTTTTTTCAAAAAAAGAGAATTTTTTAAAGCATAATCATACATTGCATTTGACGTTTGTTCGCATGCATCAGCATAGTGATAGAATGCGTCAAGTTGAACGTGGTCACCCGAGTCATGGACACGAAGGGAATGAACCACCCCAGTGGTTTTTACCTTCCGCCCACCAAATGACGGCATTAACTGAGAGTACCTGTCAGTTGCGTGAAAGGTTAGAAAGCCTTAGAGGTAGGGTGAATAGTTTAGAAATGCCCTCTCAAGTGTCAATGTCGCGTCAAATTCGAGATGAGCATTATGTTTGACCACGTCACAAAGTCCCACACTACTATGTAGAAAGATCTACATTTAGGAGGAATCCATTATATGAGGATCACAATTACACGTACACTCACTCCTATAGAGATCCATCACGGAGATCGTTACGATACTTCGATGATTATACTCGAGCACCGTATACCACTTGCAGAGATCGTGTTGACCCATCAACATGTTCGCATTATGCTAGAGACGATCAGTACGATGACTATCGTCGTTATTATCCTCGTACTCGAGTGGATCCTAGTGGTCCTTCTGCACCATATTATGAGGATAGAACACAGTATCCCTCTAATTATCGATACTACACGTCTCCTATATATGAGGAATCTGAGACTGCATATGTGCGACCACCACCGTATGTTCATAGGACACATGATCATCCACGAGCACGTCATGATTATGTTATGAACGATCGTCACGACTACACTCACGAATACTATAGAGGTCACTATCGTCAAGAGTACGTCACACCTAGTGATCCTCCTAGTGTTCCGAAGGTGAACATGATGATAGACGTTAAGGGTCAACAAGAGCATTCCACTGCCCACATTAAGGCGACGTCACCCACTCTATTTGATGTTTTAGTACAAGATGTGTGGAGTCAACCCTCATGTGAGTCTGCTCCACTTTGTGAAACTACCCTTGATTTTATATCTACTAGCTCTCTTTGGAGTGTAGATTCCTTGCACACTTCACCTAGTGGCGCACCGAGTCCCATCACCACACCCGATGACGCATCGAGTCACATCACCACACCTGATGGCGCACCGAGTGACATTACGATTGGGTGTCGAGAGCTTAGTAGTGATCTCGAGGTAGTCACCCCGACCTTATCTGGGAGTATGACCCTTTCTGATGGTTCATTTCTGGAGGACCATCACTCGGCTGATAGGTCATTTGACGACCCTCCTATTGATCCTCCAGATGAGCCACCTCGCCCTTGTGTGGATGAGCTTTATCTGAATAGTGCCCTTATGAAGTGTAAGAAATGGATACCCGCTCCATTGTCTCACTTGATGTCAATAGTGCTTGGGTGTAACCGTCTAGTGACTCGCACTTTAGATGAGTTATGGGACGTGCCACCTGTTGATCATCGTCTTCACGATGAGTTTTCATATGCCCCACCTGGTGAGCCTCCTGATGCTTCACTCTTCCTTAGCATATTTATTACGGTTGTCACACTTCGTGCACTCACTGATTCGTTGATGTTATATCTTGTCACCCGCACTTTCAGAGACAGTTCGCATACTATGTTGACACATCTGATCACTGATGTCTCTGATTTGCACTTGAGTGTTCATCGTCCCCGCAATGAATTCTTTTATGATCCACCCTCTAAGGCTCCTAATCATGTACCTCTTTCAGGTGTTGCTCTTGGTATCTGAAACCATCGGTTAGTGGCGTTAGTCGTATTAGTAGTTCATTTATTGCATTTGCATGATTTGCATAAAAGGTTTTTGAGCGGAAAATTGTATAGTACTTTGGTTTTTACGCAACTCAAATTAAAAAGCATAAAAGAGCTACTGGTTTTAAAATGAATGACTTGGTTTTGGTTCGGCTAAATCCGGAACGGTTATCTTCGGGTACCGCGAATAAGCTAGCTACCGTAGAACTGGACCCTTTCGAGAAGTAATGCGGATTGGACAAAACGTGTATGAACTTGAGATGCCTTCTAATTGGGGAGCAAATCTTGTTTTTAACGTAGCCAATCTTACTTAATTCTACGATTACTCGCATGAGTCGTTATATTTTCCATTGTCTTCTCCTCCATTGATTTTTCTGGGTTTGTGAGTGAGAGTGAGGAGCCACATTCAGGACTTACGAACGTTCATTCCGCTACTGATATTTCCATCGTAGTTTTTTTTTGTTTTCACTGCCAATTTTAGGTTGAGCATGAACACCGGAAGATTATTCTATTTCAATTCCCGAGCACATATTGGACAGTGACCACTACTGAGGATGGTTTTCCGAGATACTTGGTTCGTTGCCATGGCAGACCAGAGACCGAGACCAGTTGAGTCTCAGCCGAAGAGTTATAACGCATGGATGCTGATCTTCTACAACAGTACCGCTCGGAGTACTCACCAGAGATGAGTGATTTCGAGAGGGGAGAGTTGGAGACCAGCCCAGCTCAGGTCGTCGCAAAAGTGCCCGACGTCGCACCCGACCGGACTTTTATCGGCCTTAAGTCTGCATATCGCGATGTGTTATTGTGTAATTTGTCGTAAAATATTTTGTGTGTTTGTGATATATATATAATTATATATATATAAAAAATGATGAATCTATATATATAAAAGAATTAAATGTTATTATATATATTTATATATATATAAACGAGCATCTTTGCACGGGCTACGCCCGTGCTCGATGCTCTCGGGCGGCCTTCGGCCGCAACAGGCGGGCTTCGCCCGCCTGCGCACGGGCTTCGCCCGTGCCTGATGCTCCAGGCGGACTTCGGCCGCATAGCAGCGGGCCTCGCTTTAACGCAATTCATCGGCTCGGCACCGCAACCGTCAGGCGCGTCCATCACATGCTTATATGCACTAATAATCATCATAGTGGTTGAAGTGCCAACGAAGAAGCAGCGAAAGAAACCACAGAAGTTAAACAATTCCTATCATCTCCAAATGAATGATTCGTGAATAAAAAACAAAACAAACAAAACAGATATTGTTTTTAAAACAGGTATTGTTTTTAAAATCGGTGAACAGTCGGGGAAGATTAACTCGCAAAAAACGACTCACAATCACGGTAATCCAAGACTAAAGAGTAGTCTCAATTCATCCATACCGTCAATGTTTCAGCAGCAGAGCCACAATGTATGGTCTCTCCAAAATCCTGAAGCAAAATAAGTATTACACAGTCAAAAATTAAAAATAAAAAATCGGAGAAAGACAGTAATAATGTAGTCTAGAAATTTTCATTGTTGAATAAATTGGATATAAGTGGCGGGATGACTATATTTTTTCACTGTGGAATTAAATGCTCAACACGTTCTTGGCCGTAGCCTTCTCTAATGCCAGCAGTCAACTTAAAAGCAGTTGGTTTCAGATTAGATTCATATGATCTAACAGTTTATCAAAGCAGCGTAGACCCAACTGGAACACAAACAGGGTATTATTAGATGAACAACATGTATATTTTCTCACCACAATATACACATCCAATTTTAAAATAATTGATTATATATGAAGAGAGAAGTTGATCTATAGTATGCACGTCATTTCTTCTCAATAAATATATAGCCATTGAAAATGGTGCCGCCGTGCACCATCATTCTCAGACTTGTTTGAGCTGTGAGAACACAGTTGTAGTTGAATGTGTCCACTCCACGGTGCTATTCTAATGCTCTTATCGAGGAAACACCTCTGCCCCTCCAGCTGAAGACCATGCCTCCTCTCAGCTTGAAGGTTGTCAACCCCTCTCACCCCCTATCAATGGCCATGGGCCACGTGGCAAGCCTGACAGCTACGCACGACAGTGTATTGTGCGACGCCAGATTCTGTCTATTGTATTTGCTCTTGAATTGGATCTCCAATTTCAATTACATTCCATTCCATCTTCATTATTACATTCCATTCCATCTTCATTGATGTTGGATCTCCAATTTCAATTCAGATAACCAAATTCGGTCAATCACTGTGTGATTGTAAATTTCTTATTTGTAAAGCCTATGTACTTGTCAATCAATTTTTCTTTACTTTTAAACCCTTTCTATTTGTCTTATCGCTTTGGAAGCACACATTAAAACATTCAAAAACATCTTTAGATTATTACCTCAATTCATATAAAACTTTGATATAGTATTAATGATATTCAAAAATATGCGAACACTGAAATATTTATCCCAAATTGACTCAAAATGCACATATAATATTATGGGCAGCAAGAAGAATAAAACAGAGGATAAGAGAAACAGGAATACCAACCCACTGAATTTATAGTCAGACGACTTTGAGATGAATTGATGATTCAGTATTTGATCGGGCAATTGACAACATGGAGATTTCTGCAATAAATTCATAACATACAAACCAGATTAGCAAAATGAGACAAAAGCTACAAAAGTAAACAAATAAATTCAAGAACCAGAGTAGGATAGAGAGAGAGATACCATCTCAAACTGCTTCAAGTTAAGAAATATAATTCATCAAATAAGTCAGTTCAAACAAATTAATATCTACCGCTAATTGATTCGTTAATCACTACGAAGCGAACTATACAGTTCACAATAATAGTACAGGTTATGTGCATATTATAGGCAAAAATAGACATCTACAAACGTAAACAAATAAATTCATGACATCAAAAGCAGATTAGGATAGAGAGAGAAATACCATCTCAAACTGCTTCAATTGAGACTAAGAAGGGTAACAAATGCCAACAATTTCTTCGCTAAAGCACGGGTGGAAGCATCTGCTCTTCAAAGGGAGAACTGAATATAAAGCACCGGTGGCAGCTGAAGCAAGGCAGAATTAAACGAAAAAGGGAAAAAATGCACAGATGAGAAAACTGCAAGGTGCGGGACAGAGCTTTGGAGGAGGAAGCCGCAGCAGAAAATCATTTTTCGGGAACTTACCTGCATCTCTAGTGGGACATCGCCGATGTACTCGAGTTCGTTGCTCGTGAACAGGAGGTCCTCCTTGCGCATCATGGCTGACGAAGACTTTGACCCGGATATTGCAAATTTGTAGATTGAAGTACACTTGTCTACCAGCGAGGGAACCAATTTGCGACGAAGAATGCCAACGTTAAGTGTATACACACTTTAAATTAATGTCAGTACATAACACATGGTAACACACTTGTAAATAAAGCAAGATTAAATAATGCATTTAATTCAATGAGAAGGAAGGAGAGATTTACGCGAAGCCGCCGCACAGAAGAAGAAGAAGATTGATCTAATTTGAGGAATGTTGGGCTTTGAAGATTGATTGTATAACATAGAAGATGAAAAATTGATTGTATCTATGTGTAAAAATGATTGCCCAATGGTAGTCTGTCATGCGTAAGTGTTAAGGTATCATGCGCAATTGCTAAGGTCTTGTTAGCTCTCTGGAGCATAACTAACAATAGATTAACAATGAGGCCATAACTAACAATACATTAACAATTAACTACCAATAAAATAACAATTACGCCATATCTGGAGAATAACTGCGAATAAATAACTTCATAACATGATGCATAACATCCTGATATGATGATTGAGCAAATAACAGTTACCAAATCTTCATTTTATCCCAACTTGTTTTATCTCTACCTGCGAAACATGGTACCCAACATAATTTCACCTTCAAGTTTGTTTATCTGTACCTGAGAAATCTGCTACCCAAGAGGATTTCACCAACTTATTTTATCTGTACCCAAGAGGATTTCAGTTCGCAAATCTGTACCTAAGAAATCTGGTAGCCAAGAGGATTTCTCGGGTACAGATTTTATCTCGGGTTAAAATGAAGTTGGGATAAAATGAAGTTGACATAAAATTCAGCAGATATCATTATTGTTGAAAAACAATACTGAAGCAAGAATATTGGAACAAACCAAATGGAGAAATGATGTAAATTAACTCACTCAAACAGCAGGCTCGGACATACAATACCAATTAACCGGATAAATGTTAAAATGAAGTTGGGATAAAATGAAGTTGACATAAAATTCAGCAGATATCATTATTGTTGAAAAACAATACTGAAGCAAGAATATTGGAACAAACCAAATGGAAAAATGATGTAAATTAACCCACTCAAACAGCAGGCTCGGACATACAATACCAATTAACCGGATAAATGTTAAACACAAAATTAGGTATGCAGTTACCTGCGTGAGGAGGAGAACCGGGGAGGAAGACGGGCGAATAA
Organism: Platanthera guangdongensis; assembly: GCA_039583875.1. Classification (NCBI taxonomy): domain Eukaryota; kingdom Viridiplantae; phylum Streptophyta; class Magnoliopsida; order Asparagales; family Orchidaceae; genus Platanthera; species Platanthera guangdongensis. The sequence goes on from CM077157.1 coordinate 29,564,422, forward strand.
GGTAGCCCACTTTGTGGATGCCGAGAGTTGCCACAACGCACAGTCCTGATGTACAGTGACCACAATCAGTGGCGATAGGAATTCAGCGGAGGTGAAACGGCTTGATTCATTCAGATCTGTAGAAACGAAGCATATAAGAAATCAAAGGAAATGAAAATCAATATCCAACATAGATCGTAAAAACAAAAAAGAAATCATAATCGAAATCATAATCGAAATCCAAAACAAATTCCTAAATCAGAAACTCACTGCCGAGCGGTGGCAAGAGCCGTGCGGGGCGCGCGAAGATCGGCCGTGCGGGGCGGGCGAAGATCGGTGGTACGATCAGCGCTGAAGCTGGGAGCAGCGGAAGATATCGGCAAGACAGAAGATGGAGCAGGGGGAATGAAGTTGGGAGACGATCGACAGGAAATAGTGCGACATGCGGCGGGGTAAGCGGGTAGCGGCGGGGTAAGTGGCAGGGGCTTTTTCGGGAAATAACGGCGAGGACAGCGGTGGCGGCACGCGGCAGGAGGAAGCGGCGAGGGGAGCGGTAGCAGCACGCGGCAGGAGGAAGCGGCGATGGGACCGGTGGCGGCACGCGGCAGGAGCTGCGAGTGCGGCGGGGGTTTTTCGGGAAATATCGGGTGCGTGACTCAGAGAAAGGAATCGCCTTATTAAGTATAGATATATGTAGAGTTATATATATAAATATATGTATAGGAGTACTGTGGAGTTTCAATCAGTAAACCGGCCCAGCCCTTGGCACTGTTCCTCTTCCCGTTCCTTTCGGTCCAGGAACGATCTAGGGCTCCGTCTCCGCCATTGATGACCGCAGGAGTTGCGGCTTTCACGCTCGACCACTCCCCCGAAGCCCCACATCGACGCCTTCAGCAACCGCCAATCACGATGCTACGTCAACCGCCGACCACAACTCCCCGGTTCTGCCATGGCCGCATCTCCCATGGCTGGTTTTCGTTTTTTTTTCTTCTTCTCTTTCTCCGTCTCTTCTTTGTTTGTAACCCTATAAAAGGGGGATGTGTTTGTATTTTGGGTAGTTGTTGAAGATTGATGAATGGTGATGAATGATGAAATTTGAGTGATGGATGAAATGAAAATTGCTGGAGTGTATTTCCAATTGGGTTGTTGTGTGCTTCCTATAGAGTTTAGGCGCGATTGAAGCTCTGGTGATAGCTGTAGGTGTTAGGCGTGTGGTGATTATTGCTGCCCCTGTATGTTAGGTCTGTACCTGTAGCCATAGTTGATGAGTTTCAACTGCAGCTTCCCGTTAGTGATTTCCTGTAGGAATTAGGGGAATTTGATGTGACTGCTCAAACATTGTTCCTGGAGTTTTTCTCTTCCTGTTGCCAATCGGGAAGATGAACAGTAACATGAAGTGTTACTGTGCTGTAGGAATTTAGGTGAAGAATGAAGTATGAAATTGATTTCCGCTGTTAATGAAAGCTTTCTTTCTTGTTTGTGCGACTCCTGTGTGAGAGTCTTGTAGCTGTAGGAGTTAGAGATTAGGGGTGTGCCTGCTCCTTTGAGCCCTGTATTCGGTTGTTGATGACATTGCTGTTGTGGTTGAAGGAGAAGATAATGAACACTGAGTATTAATTGTTGCTGTAGGAAAATTAGTGAAAATTGTGACTTGTTTGAGTCAGATTACTCCCTTGCTGTTGTTAAACAGTGACGTTAGTTATGACATTTATGTCCATTGTTGTAGTGAGATTATAGGAGAAATTTGTTTCTTATTTCCCTTGATTAGAGATTTCGTGGAGCCACCGCGGGTGATAGAGATTACGTGGAACCACCTTGAGTTTGAAGAGCGAGCGAATTTTAGGTTTGTTTAGTTTGTGGTTCCTTACTTTGTTGAGTGATTCCGTGGAACCACCTCGTGTGAGGGAGCGCTTTAATTCCTTGGTGCCCGTGTGCGATAGCGGCCGACCTCGGAGCGGAGAACGAAGGTGACGAGGATTTCCTCGCGTGATCGCCATCGACTTCGAATATGGAAGACGTCTCTTCTGTGGGTAATTGTTTTTATCTCTCCCTTTGTGTGTGTCTCAATATTTTCTCGTAGGTTAATAGACTCATTGTTGGGTTTTCGCCCGAGTTTTGTCAGCGAACGCTACGTCGAAAACTACAAACGGAAACGTATTTGGAGTTCACGATTTCCGTTTTGTTACGACAAGTGGAACAGTACGAAAGCTGCAAACTTCCGTCCCCGGATTTAAAATCGAACCATTTCATTAAGAAATTTCATTTTCTAACAACGTAGTGAATTTCGTGCTATACAAAATTACGTTGTTTAACTTCATAATCTCCGTGTAACGCCCGCTCAAATCTTTTTTTTAAAAAATCATATTTCGTTCCATTCGGTTAGGGTTTCCTAGAAATAGCCGACAGATGCGTAAACCCTACGCGTCGTCCTGCATCACTAGTCCTATTCGTGAAAAAGTAGGATAGTTTAAGGTTATGCATCGATTGCATGGAATTGAATAAATCGAACAAAATTGAAATTCAGTATCGTAAATAAAAACCTCGAAATTATATTAGGGCTTGAACAAATCGTCGCATCCTGAAAAGACTCGCTACCTGATAACCACCCTAAAAGATGCAACCAAAGTATTTATTAGGTTCAAATAACGTAGATATCAGCGGGCCCTAATCCAGTTATTAACTCGTAAAATCCGTCGCGGAATTGTAAAACATGCCTCCTTGGAACAAAGATGCCTCTTATGAACAGAGATGCCTTCTCAGAATGGAGATGCCTCCTTGGAAGAGAGAAGTGCTGCAGATACTAGAAAGTGGATTGCTTCTTATTTTGTTTTGCACTTTATTTCAATATTTTTACTGTACCCCGTTTCAGTAATTTAATTACCTATTACACTTTTATTTTAGCATTTACTTTTCCGCGTAGCCTTTCAATATTAATCTAGCTTTACTTACAAATTTGTTATTTTCTGCATTTTTTAGAGTTAATCTGGAGACGGACCATTTCTCCAGGATTAACCCTAAATAGTTCCCGCTCTAGATTGTCACGCTTGCTTATTTCATGTGGTGCTTGAGCAATGCGACCGAGCCTGGTGTTCGTTGCCTGCCCAAATATTTATATTTCAAGTAGGGCAAGCGACCGCTAGACCAGATAGTGTAAGTTTTCTTTTTATGTAAATGTTGCATATTTCCTTACGATGTGTGGCGGGTCGGTCATGCCCGTAGACTGTTCGTTCCAGTACGAGAAGGTTGACTACTCTTTGGCATTGAGGAGAGTGCAAACCCCAAAAGCTCATCTTTTAATTATAATGTCCCGCAGTGTCCCTCCACCAGTTATCTAGCTTACATTCGTCGGATGTCCCTCACATCCACGAGTACACCGAGATGTATGCAAGGGCCTAGGTAGTGAGGTACGAGTATGCCCATAAGTGGAGAGACTGCCCACTGTTACCGTTCTGCCACGTCGGTGAGGCCCGAATAGCTAGCTACCCACTGTAAGTAAAAATGTCAAACTATGTCGATATAGGGTGATGTTGCAGGTTGTGAACACATGCGTGATTGTGCGTTAGCTAGTAAAGCTTTTATTAAATAACTGATTATATCCCGCTTTTCAGTTATTTAGTGAAGTATCTATTTCAGCACCTGCTCCTCGATTAGCTACATATTATGCTGTTTTACTTTTGATGCTTCGATTATTGATATCCTGTAAAAGCTCACTCTTGTCCCCAAGCCTTAGGGATTTTGGGGAGGGGGTGGAAATCCACTAGTCTTTTTGACTAATGTGTTGTTGTACACCATTTTAGGAGATGGAGTTGCGCGAGGCCCAGGCAGAGCCTGAGAGGGTACCCGTAGTAGAGCCGACTCGAGTAACAACAACCATTTCGCCACCTGACTTTAGTGATCTGAGATCTTAGAGCATAATGAGAGCGAGAGATTTTGTGCTTTTGATGTAGCCCAGTCGGGTGCTATGTACAAGCTTATGACTACGACTTTTGTTATATATATACGTATGATTTCTAAATTACTTTCGCATATAGATCTGATGTGATGATATCCCATAGCCTTGAAAGGCGACCATTCTACCCTTGGAAAAGGGGAACGTTACCCACTTGGAAAGCATATGGTGGCCGTGTTGGGTTGTAAGGAGTTTACAACTGACCCAATCAACTGGGGGGAGGGGGGGGGGGGGGGTCTTGCACCTTCCTCCAGTCTTTTAGGATTCATTTGTACTTCCTATGTGTTCCTCCTAGTATTACTTCTTGATTGTGATCCTATTGATGTCATATATGTTTGGAATAGGGGAAGGACCTTATTATGGGGCTGGAATAGCGAGTTTTCTGGAAGCTAATGCCTCAAGTTAGTTCTATCGTTGTGTGATAGCTCCCAGATAGAAGGAAGGTAATTTTGGAGGCTACTGATGTGTGGTAATACAATCGTCGCGTGGTAATACTAATATACTATAGATGTGCGGTAGCTCCTAGGCCTCAGAAAATTATCCATGTTGGTTGCTACTGCGCAATAGCTCACAAGCATCGCCCCTTGGGATTATGCCATGATCTGTATACAAATATGAGAGTTCTCCCCTACACCTACTATAAAATGCCACTCAAAGGAATGTCGAACATATAAAAAGAGAATCTACCAAAATAATGCAAATGTTGAGGGATACCGTTTGGCGATACTGCTATTGCTGACAATACCTCCCAGGACAGACTACTGTAATGCAAAGTGTGTGGGCCAGCTTATGATATATTTATTCGAACATGATAGATACTTGTTGGGTTTCTTTTCAAATGGAAATGGTTGAGTAAAGAGTGTGAATTCCAACCTCCCGTCTCTATATTTAAGGATACGCGACCGATATATCCCCCGCCACATAGTTGAGAACTTGAAACTAGTGTATGTCTTTTGTCTCAGGTTGGTGAAACAAAGCACTTGCATTGCTCCAGGTTGTGGGTTGAGGACATAAAGTCCTTTTTCGCTCCCCGACGCGGGTTGAGGACGCGAAGCCCTTTTATGCTTCACGTCGCGGGTTGAGAATGAGAAACATGGTTATGCCTCTCGTCGTTGGTACATTGTGATGATTGCCTCGTGGGCATAAAGTCGTGTTAAATTCAAGGCTCACGACATGAGTATGGTATTAAAGTCCATACACCCCCAAAGAGAAATGTCGCTCTCATGACAAATGTCTCTCCCACGACAAATCTCATCCCCCACGACAAATGTCGCGGGCAGCGATAAATGTTGCCGCCTGCGACAAATGTCGCCGCCCGCGACAAATGTCGCCGCCCGCGACAAATGTCGCCGCCCGCGACAAATGTCGCCGCCCGCGACAAATGTCGCCGCCCGCGACAAATGTCGTACCCGCGACAAATGCCCCCACCCCCCCTCGACGAACGTCGCTGCCCACGACGAACGCCGCCCCCACGACGAACGCCGCCCCCATGACGAATGTCGCCGTCCATGACAAATGTTGTCGCTTACGACAAATGTCACTCCCCCGCCGAATGCCTCGTGGGCCGAAGGCCCGTGCCTACCGCTCATGTGTGTGTGTATATATATATGTATATTGACACTCCTAGTACTTGTTTACCACTTTTACTCTTTATTTCATATGTTTATATATACGAAAAGCGTGGCACTGATTTGTAGGGTAAGATAGATTTCCCGGAGTCTGTATGGATGGCTAGAAGAAGTGGGTTGTTATGTAGTTGTGGTTAGCTTTTAGTTGACCCTTATTTTATGCTCTTTGGTGTTTGGTTGCAGGACTCGAAGCGAGCTAGAGTGATCACTATATCATGGAGAGTTTACTTTTCTTTGTTACTTTTTATCGTTGTAGTGTTGTACTGAACCGGCCTACATGTCATGGTTTTTGGATACTTCAACACAACTTCCTTTCTTTTACACTTTTTGAGAGACTTGTTTGTTCTAAGGGCCATAATGATAGCTTATTTCTTTCCTAGATGGCTGTGGTGGGTATTCTCGTATTAAGCATTTTCTATCAAGTATTTTCTTCCACTGCAATTTATGTACACTTTGAAATGCTGTGTTTAATTTTCCGTCATATTATTATGCTTAGCTTATGTGTTTAGTATGTTGTGGGGGTTTTGGTCGGACCCATGTTATACTAATTATACAGGTGGAGTGTTGAACATTAACAAACAGTAAATTGTAAGGAAAATTGGGGATGAATAGAATGACGTCTAACTGCAAAAGAGAGATGGTAAATAAAACTTCATAACCATAAATTGGAGCATGAGAGCCATCAAGCACAAAAATCTAAGGCATCATGTTATGTTTCTCATGATGCAAGAAGACAAGAGAGTTTTTAGTCATATGATTGGTCACACCCAAGTCAACAACCCACTTACCTTGAGTATCAATATGCACGCTACATGACAAATTCACAATCGAGGCAGATTGTTTGGTGGCATTTATGAGAGCCTCGATATTTGCCAAAGAGAAACAGTGGCCGGAATTTGGTGGCTGGGTGGAGGTTGAGACAGAAGTTTTAGGCGTAATAGTGCTGCTATGTGTTTGAGGACAGAGGTGAGCATACATGACAAAGCATCCGTCGACAAACAATAAGAGCAATGAGGGAGAGGGACCCCAAGAATGTCGGTGCAACCTCCACGACCACGTTGAGCTTTACAATTGGTCGCATATGCAAAATTGTTGGAGGGAGGAGGGGGCACGATCAGAGGTCACTGCAGAAGGTTAGTAACTGTAAAGATTCGAGCACCTATAACATACAAGGTATGAGGGTTAGTTTCTCCCAATAATTTTTGGTGGATCATGTCATAAGAAAATGGAAGATGGAGAAGATAATAGATCACCATGTGTTTTTGGAAAAAAAATTGTTGAGTGGATAGGTCATCAGAAAAGGGACGATGTTGGACAAGTTATACGCTGAGAGATTGAACCGCTTGATACATAGCATCAAAAGAGAGTTGGTCTAGCGAAGAGATCAAAATACTGGGTGTATATGTGAGATGTTTTGGCACCCTTGTTGTAAAGGGAGCAAGATGGTCCTATGTGGTCTTGACAGTGTTGCCATGAAGGATTATAGGTAAACATGCATCAAAAAGTTTATTTGCAAGCCATGTGTGAACACAAATATCATTGGCATTCCAATCTGCATGGGTAGGAGACATAGGGTCAAGAGGAGCATCAGTGAGATGGTGGTGCTTGTGTTGAGTGAACAAAAGGAAGGTGAAGGTCCTGAAGGAGCCTTCAATCTTGATAATTTGATGCGGTGAAGTTTGTTATTGTGTCGAGATTTTCAGAGGCATTGCAAATGATTGTGGGATGAAATTTGTTGGTTGTGTTAGGAGGGTACAATCGATTGGCCACAGTTTAGGTGAAGCAAGCTCGACAGGCTCACAAGAAGAGGCGGAGAGCTTGGAAGGATGATGTGATCTAAAATAAGGCCTATAGTTTTAAAATATAAAAAGAGCGATCTCTTTAAAATAATTGTGATGCATGGGAACTTCACGGGCTATTTTAAACGAACTAAACGACCTAGGCGTCACACACTATCATTTGGTCACCGCACGCGCGTACTAACGCCATGAATCTTAATTCCACAGGTACAACAATTAGGCGGTGACAATAACATGTAAGAAAAGTACGATAATTAGGGGGATGCAAAATAACCGGGCAAGCTCATAATAATTAACAATTCATTTATGTTTAAACATAAAATGACTAATGTGGGAGCAAAATTGGAGAGGTTTACCCCAAGTAAATGAGTAGCAACAGTCGTGCGCAAAAAATACTCAAGAACTGGACTGCCTGGAACAGTGAGAAAATTGAAGGCTGGCTGGAACAGCTCGTTGGAGGTTGGCTGAGCTTTGACAATTGCAATGGTGGCTGGAGCAGCGGAATAGGCCGACGGAAAAGGGGAGGAGCGCTGGAGATGCAGGAATCCACCAGAGGAGGGTGCAGAGGACGTCGACGTTGCCCTAGGAGGGCTCCGGCGAGATCGACGGCGACTGGAGGTGGTTCAGGCATCAGAACTGGTGGAGGGATGAGATACCCTGGTTGTTTTTGACGGTGAAGAGGAGAACTGGAAGGAGCGGCGAGGTTGCAGGAACTTCCGCCGAGGAGAAAAGTGCGGGAAGGAGGCGGTGGCTTCATGGTTTGCTCTACTGGAGTTGGTGGAGGCGTTGGAAGTAATGGCGAGGCAGACAGCCACCCGAAGGAGCCGCTGCAGGCGATTTCGTCGGGGAAGGTAAAGCGCGGCGCTGGATAGAAACTGGACGAAGACAAGGGTCTCGTTCAGTTTCTTCTTTTCCAGCCGGCTCTATAGGAATGGGGAATGCTGACTTTATAAGATGGGGGAAATTGGGGTTTTCTTCTTGAGGATATTACTAATAGCAGTCCTAGATTTTCTCATTTAAAATTGGCAGATTTTGACAAGGACCAAATGAAGAAAAGGTGGGTTAAATTTAAAGGAGGGTTGTGGTTATAAGGATGATTTTAATTAAAGTAGTTAATTATTTTCGCTTGCCCTAATTAACCTACCTCCTAACATACCAGATATATGCATTTAGGGTCTGTTTGGCCGGTCACACCAACGAGCCAAACAAAATTGTGTGAATAACATGCGCGTTACAAAAATACACAGAAGCGCTAATAACATGCTCGTACAACTCAACACTACAAAATAAAACCAAACACGCCAAGACATGCACTAGACAAATAAAACAGGTGCAAATAAAAATAAAGATGCGCCGCAGGTTGCATCAAAGGATAACTAACTAGAGTTAGCAAAACTCGTGTGAAAACTCACAAAAATGTTCAACGAGTTCTTGTTGAAAGAGGTCGCAGAGAAAGTAAAGGATGCATTATACCCAACCTTACGCGAGAGTGTCCAACTCTGCACCGACATTTGCTATATATTGGCAGTCCTCCTCCATCGATACTCTAAATAGAGTACACCAATTGCATGAATTTTTTCATTGCCAATGGAGTAGCAACAAGCAGTCCAAGGAGTTTGTAGCATGCATGGGGAGATTGCGCAAAATGGTTAGATAGTCATAAGGATTGGACTACTCGCTTGGTGGATGGAGGTAAGTCCGTTCTTTTAGTTCAACGATTTTAGGATGTCAATTGGATGGAGAATATGTGGCTTTATTGTATTGGAGACTGCATAAGCCGCATACAAGGATGCGGGAGAAGTTGCAGATGGTGCTGAACCAAAGAGTTTATGAGTTTGCAAAGGGCCTCTAGATAATTCACGGATGATCCTGTGAAGCTTGCGGGAGACGCTCACAAATGATTTGTTGGTGAGAGAACTCGCGGGTTGTATAAGTTTTGTGGGAGGAGATTACTGGAGTGTTGCTAATAAATAACAAAAGTGAGGTTGAAATTGTTAACGTGAAATCAAAATGATGTTGTGCAGGACTGATAGAGTTAGTGCGGGAGGAGAGCAATGCGGGATTTCAATCGATCGCTCTGATACCATGTGAGAATTTGTAATATTAAATATTCTTATTACAAAAAAAATAATATTGCATGAGAGATCCTCTTTTTATATTGAGTAGATGAGGATGAAAGAGATGTGGGTCTAAATATTAGAAAAAGAAAATGTACAATTAGCCTCTTTTGGGGCTTTTGATCTTGGGCTTTAGCAATTGGGTATCTGGTTTTTTGCACTCTTCAGCATAATGCTCACGTAGTAGATAAGTAACTGATTCCTTTCTTCTGGTGACAACACGAATCTCACCTTTTCATCCTAACTCCTAGGTAGAAGTGGTCATCTTTACACCTCGAATTATAAAGTAGAGGAGCTCCCGTCATCTAGTTCCTTCAAGTTGAAGTAAGCCTCTTTGCCTTCTTGTCTCCTCTCAAACACGAGTACTTCTCCCCGAACATGGAGAAGATATGATTGAGCCCCGTGCTTCTTCCTATCAATTGATGTACACTCTTTGTATCTTTTGGTGTTGTTTCTCTAGAATAGCTCTGACCTTGTCAAGGTTGGGTTCCACCCAGTTGGGAGCAAGGGGGTGAATTAAGAACTTTTTCTTATCGGTCTTAAAAATACATTTGGACTCGTCGAGCTTCAACGTATACCTCCACAAAGTAGCAAAAGTTTTTGTGATATCACTTAGATGCACCTTCGTGCTTTTACTTTCCACCAAGAGGTCATCCAGATAAACCTTGATATTCCTCCCATTCTTCTCCTAGAAGACGTGTTCATTGCGCTAACATTCTTTCGTCCAAATGACATCTTATAGCAATAGCATCCATTGTTGGTGATGAATGAGGTGTTGGAGATGCCATGGGGATGTATCCAAATCAAAAGAGAATCTAAACAAGCATCAAACATCATCATAGAAAAACAGATCATTAAATTCGTCAACGCGTAAATTCAAGACAGAGGATGACAACCCTTTTGGGCTGCTTTGTTCAATAAGGTAAACTTGGTACACATTCTTTTGTCTGTTACAACATTTGATATCCATGCTATACTAGATCTTAGAGATGAATCCAGTGCGCAACAACTTTTGGACTTCTCTTGAATGAGCTCGCTAATGTTATAGAGATGACTTCCTTCTGTCAGGTAGGATGGAAGTCTAGGTCGAGGTTAAGGTTGATGCATCACTTCCGAGCTACCTTCAGATCATTGTGAACAAAATCTTCATTTCGCCAATGCTGTATTTTAAACACAGGTAGTAGGAATAGGTCAAGGTCTAAAAAGCGTTGAAGAATTATCTTCCAACGATGGTGTTGTAGTTTTTGGGTGTGTCAACTATAACTAACTGATATGACCTTGTTGTTCCGCCAAGAGTGACCACCAACTCTACCCTTTCCTGAATCTCTCTCCTCTTCCCTGAGAAGCCGAACAATGGGACATCAGTTCTCACCCTTACAGACTCTGTGTCTTTGCCGACATTGAATCATAGACTTTCTTGAAGAACTCTCGTCATCTCCAGAATCTGCGAAATGTTGAGGTTCTCTATCACATCCTTAATCAAACACATAAAGGATAGGATTGTCATTCTCCAGTATGTCTTCTGCAGAAAACATTATCTCGCCAACTTGAGGAGCGATCTGTAAAGAAGAGACGATTATCTTCCTATAATTACACTCACCTTGTGTGAGGTCTCAAAGCATTAACTCGCCCAAGGTGCTCTCTTTTCTTGGTACTGGGCCCCTTCCTAGGGGGTGGATATTGACATAGATTGTTGCAAGGGGTGAGGTATTTGCAACTATAACACGAGTTGCAGCCTGACCCAACCAGAGTTCTTCCATTGTTTCTACAAAATCGTCAAAGTCTTCATGAGTTATGAACCGTTTTGGATCTCACAGAGACTCACAGAATACATTTGCCTCGTTGTTGCGTGTCATGATGATATTTGGCGATTTCTTTTTTCCTTCAACCAAAGTACATGGTTACTGCACCAAGATATTGAAGACAAGAACTCGCTAGAAGTTTGTTTAAAAGTGGTTGAAGGTGCACTAGCTCACTAAAATACGATCACAGGCACAAAGCGGGAGGAGACGAAAACAAGATATTTTATTACTCAAAGAGGTGTGCTACAACTAGGATGTCGTGTCGCTTACTTTGGAGTTCATATGAACTCCCCCTCTCAAACTATGTGTGGTGCAAGGTTGGGGGAAGGTAGGTGAGCTTACACTAAGGCTTAGGTGAGATCGCTAGCTAGCTTACGTGAGGTTCCCAGTGAGCTATTAGCGCTGCCTTTTACCCATTACAATGAGTCATTTATAGGAAATTTAGTCAAGGAGGTATCCTGCTGTCATTGGGGGAACCCCACCCACATAAGAAGTTCACTAGGTCACTCGTGAGATGCAATGAGACAATCTATTCGTCAACGAGGTGATCGTAAGACCCACATGTAGTGGTTGCAAGCTGCGTGCAAGCTTCTTTGGGAGTCAACTCTGGCTTTTCAACTTTCAATATCCTACTATTTTCCATGTGTCTTTTTGTAGGTCCTGACGAATACTGGTTGTACACATTTGATATAACAAATAAAATAACTTTCTACAGATGATATAACAAATTACACCATTAAAACATGTTTTTGATTTCAAGGAATGAAATTGTTTTAAGCAAAATAAAATTCCATAACACAGCAGGAGTGCTGAAAGAAAAGTTTTCGGCCTAAAAATGACAGCGAGTTTTCTAGAAGTCTTTAATTTTGGAATGAAAGCTATGTGGAATATCATTCTTCGGGTTTTCCTTTTTAAGTTTTTTGTTAAAAGTTTGAATTTCATTGCTTACAAAATCTGCAGAAAAAACCCCAAAACTTTTTTGATGTTTATTTCCCATAGGTGAGTGCTAAGAATTGACATACCAATGCGGTGAACTATTTTTAAAAAGTAATTCCTCGTGATTTATTGATTTTCTTATATGAGAAATGTTGGTGGTCTTCATTTAATTTTTTTAACCAAATACTATATGCTCTAATACAAGTGATTTTTTTGGTTGATGTAGGATTTGTGCTGGATGCGAGAATGAAATTGGTCATGATAAGTTTTTTAGACTAGTGGGTGCTCTTTGGCACACAAAATGCGTTAACTGCTATGCATGTGGCCAGCCACTAATTGGAAATGGTGTAAGAATTTTAATATATGTCAATAGAAATTCTTTAGGCTTCATTCCTTTGGACAAAATTGAGCCATTGAAATTTAAATTGGAGGTCCATTTTCATTGTAATTGATCTCCATTTTCAATTCTTGAAGCCTTAATTATGTCCAAATGAATGCACTTTTAATGGATTCCATCCAATATTTATTTAATCTTTATTGCAGTTCTATACATATGAAGATCATCCCTATCACGTGTCATGCTACCGGAATCTATATCACCCAAAATGTGGTGTTTGTAAGGAATTTGTAAGTGTTAAACATAGCTAATTCCTGATACACCCTCATTTCGGAGTATTTGGTCACCGGGTGGTTGATATGGCCCACTAAAGATATTAATAGTTACTGTCTACTTAAATTTTGATTCATGACAAGTACAGAACATCAATTGGGACTCTTATATTTACTAAAACAGTAGTATGAAGCATGTTGTGGAGACGGAAACTGATCTAAATGTTGTTTTGTATTGTTGAGTTCATGGACTAGAAAATGTATTAATGTAAAGTTTAATATTAAGGATGGCAAGTAGGATTTTTTTTCAAGGGAAATGAAAGCTCTATGAAAACCACTTTTATAGTTGTAAAACATTGTGTTGAAGAATATGTAAAAGAGCCCAATATTTAGGCCCATTTCTTGTTTAGTCCCACATTGTAGAATAAGGGTCTCTATACCTTTTTCTCTTCTATATAAGTGTACAAAGACATTTATTTTTGGTATGAGAAACTATTAATAAAGTTTTTCAATTTCTCCCAATTATTCTGGCATTTTTTCTACATGGTATCAGATCTAGCGGTTCTTATCCGGTTTTTCCCTCTATACCCGCTGCCCGCTACCCACAAAACTTCTTCTCTCTTTGCGTTCTTCTTTCTTTATCCGCAGGACTTCTACTTATTCCGTGGTTCCACCTCCCTTTTTTTCCCCAGCCCTTGGTTTTATAGCTTCCTTCTCTGTCGAGTGGGCTCCACGTTCCCCTTCTTCTCGCTGCGATCTCCGGACATTGCTCCTTGCGGTTTCTGCAGGCCGCCGCCGCTTTCTGCTCAAGACTGCGGTTTTCAGCTCCAGGTCGCCACTCTCTGCTCCAGGCCGTTGCGAATTCCAGGCCGCAGCTTTGTTCTCGACTCACTCACGCCTTGTCGTGCTACTCCGGGCTCCGCTGGCCGCAGTGCTTCTTGCGATCGTCTGTTGCTGAGATCGCGCAGGCTGCCTCTATTCGCAGTTTAGCTGGTTCCTCTGACTGCCTAAGCTTCCGCCTGCGGACTCTTGCCTGCTCTTGTCGCGTGTTGTGCGGCTTAGCTGAGTTCACGCGGTTGATTCCTGCCCGCTCGTGCCTGTCCGCCAGACCGCTCATTGTGCGGTTTGCTACCTGATGGTTGGATCCTTGCTCGCTCTTGCCTCTAGCTGTGCGGCTTAGCTAAGACCGCGAGGACTGCTTCTTTCCCGCTCTTATCTGTCCGCCAGATCGGGAGTTGTGCGGTCTGCTTCCTGCCCCTTTCCGCATATCGCGCGGCCTGATTCTTGTCTCCGGCCTCTTGCCTCTCCTCTCTCCCTGCTTCAGGTTGCCTTGCCGTGGGAGCCTTTCTCTTTGATTCTACCGCTGCTTCCTCGCTTCCTGCTTGGGCTGCTATTCTTCTCCAGGATGTCCGTGATGAGCTTCAGATCACCACCATATCTCTTAGCGGCAAACAAAACTTTGTTGAGTGGATGCATTCTGTGCGTCGCGTCCTGCAGACTAAAGGGCTTCTCCACCATCTGACGACTGCCACCCCTGCTGTTCCTACTGACGAGTCGCTTCGTGATGATGGTCGTGTCTGTTGAAGCTTGTGGAGACCGGGCGGTTTGATGTCTAGCCGCCGCGGTCAGCTTGTCTCCCCGGGCTAGAAGTTTGGCTCAACGATCTGATATCTCCTTGTTCTGGCAGTCTGGTCCTGCGGTCTGGTGGTTAGCCACAACAGCTGAATTGGGATTAGTCGCAGCAGCGGCCAGGGGACTAGCCGCAACAGCGGACTGGGAGTTAACCGTATCGTTCTGGAGACTAGCCGCAGCAGCGGCCTGGGAGTTAACTGTTGCGGTCTGGGTGTAACCGCAGCTGCGGTCTGGGTGTTAGCTGTTGCAGGGGCTGTTCTATGTGGATTCTTGTATAGTATGACAGTTTGACTGTGTCAAACCGCTCAGCCCGCGCGGCTCGTATTTAGTCCCACATCGTTTGTTGTATTCTCTCATCTCCCTCTTTTTCTATATATTAGGGGGCATACCTATGTATTGATCACCGTTTTAGAGTAATAAAATTTACGGTTTATTTACCTCTTGTCGGTTTTCTCAGTACTTTTTCACATGGTATCAGAGCAAACCGATCCGTTGCTCTAATTAGATAGCGGTTTGTTTGTTTAACCGCGCAGCCTCTTTTTCCGGCTTCTCCGGCTTCTTGCCCCCCTTCCCTCCCTTGCTGGTCGTTGTTCTTGCGACTTGTTTCCTTGCTGGCTTTTCTGTTCGCGCGACTTTCTTTGCTAGTCGCTCTTCTTTGCGACTTGTTCTGTTCGCGCGACTTTGTTGTTGTTTGCACTTTCTTTTTTCTCCTTTCTCCCCGCGGGTTGTTTCATCCCGCGGCTTGTTTCTTCTTGCGCGAGTTGTTTTCTCTACTCACGCGGTCTCTTCTCTTTTTGCGACTTATTCGCCTTCTTTTTGCGACCTGCTCTTGTTCGGTGTGAGCTCTTTTTTGTCGTTTTGTTTGCGCGGTTTGTTCTGTTACATTGTGCGGTTTGTCGTTATTCTCTATGACGACTCCTTCTCTTGCTACTTTTGCTGCTGCTCAGTTTGCTTCTACAGGAAAATGACTTATTGATTCTGGTGCTACGAATCATATGACTGGAAATTCTCTTCTTTTCTCTTCTCTTGATACGAGTACTCGGTTGCCTCCGGTTCTAATTGTCGATGGATCTCTGTCTCCAGTTTGTGGGTCTGACACGTTGCATGTTACTCATTCACTTGAGCTTCATGACACTCTTTATGTTCCTAGTTTTTCATGCAATCTTCTTTCTGTCACTGCTCTTTGCAAACAGTTGAACTGTGAAGTTGTTTTTACTGCTTCTACGTGTGTTTTTTCGGAACCCTCACTCCAAAGAGTCGATTGCTACGGGAACGCGGTGGCTTGTTCTACCTTGATACCACTTCTGCTTTTTCATCCTCTTCTTTACTTCAATGACATCTTCGCCTTGGGCGGCCTCCTCCCCGAATTCTTCATCAGCTTTTCCCTGATTTACCTCGAAAAGATTCGTCTCTTAATTGCGAGGGTTGTCAATTTGGGAAACATCACCGCTCTACTTTTCATGTCAAGCATGCTCGCAGTTCTTCTCGACCTTTTTATCTGGTTCATTCAGATGTTTGGGTTCCTGCTCCCCTTCCGACTGTTGGACGGAGTAGCGTGTATTTTGTTACTTTTATTGATGATTTTTCTCGGTGTACGTGGTTATATCTGTTGCGTGACCGATCTGAAATATTCTCTATTTTTACTACGTTTTATACTGAGATTCGTACACAATTTGTTACTCTTATTAAAATTCTTCACACAGATAATGCTAAGAAGTATCTTAGTCATCAGTTCACGCCATTCTGTTTGAATCATGACATTGTCCGTCAAACTACTTGTCCTTACACTTCTTAGAAGAATGACGTTGCTGAACGTAAAAATCGTCATCTTCTGGATGTGCCTCGTAGTCTTCTCACTCATATGCATGTTCCCCGGTCTTATTGGGGTCATGCTATTCTTCTCTCTTGCTTTCTCATTAATCGAGTTCCGTCCTCGGTTCTTCATGGCAAGACTCCATTTTCTCTCATGTATCATGATGTGAATCCATTTCATTTACCTCTTCGTGTCTTTGGATGTACGACGTTTGTCCACTCTCCTTCTTCTAGTCGTGACAAACTCTCTACTTGTTTTGTAAAGTTCATTTTTTCGGGTTATTGTCCGACACAGAAAGGGTATAGGTGTTTTGATCATGTTCTTCAGAAACAATATGTTTCTGCAAATGTCATTTTCTTTGAGGATGCTCCTTTTTTTTCCTCTCCCTTCATTCTCCCTTCTTCTAATGATTCTACTTCTTTTCCTCTTGTGTCGGCACCTCTTCCAGAGCCTGCACCTCTTCCTCCTCCTTCTATTTTTGATTCTCCTACTGTCTCTGATTCTTCTATTGAGCTGCTGCCACCTGCTCCTGGGCCAGCAATCCCTTCTTTGGATGATACTGATACTGTCGATCGGACAAACCTTGATCTTCTGATTGCTCTTCGGAAAGGTGTTCGTTCCTGCACTCAACATCCTCTTCAGGATGTGGTTTCTTATGCGCGGTTATCTCCTTCGTCTCAGAGCTTTGCTCTTGCTCTATTTGCAAATATTATTCCAGCTTCCTATAAAGATGCTCTTGTTATTCTCCATTGGAAAGCTGCTATGAATGAAGAGATGAACACTCTCACTAAACGGGGTACTTGGACTCTTGTTTCTACCCCTCCAGGAGCTGATGTGTTTGGCTGTCGCTGGGTCTTTGTTATCAAATTTCTTCCTGATGGTACTATTGATCGTTACAAAGCCCGGCTTGTTGCCAAATGATTTACGCAAACCTACGGTGCGGATTTTTTTGATACGTTCTCTCCCGTTGCTCGGATTACTACAATCCGTGTTCTTTTTTCCGTGGCTGTCAATAGTGACTGAGAAATGTCTCAGTTGGATGTGAATAATGCCTTTTTTATGGGGATTTGCAGGAAACAGTTTATATGAAGCAACCTCCTGAGTATGTTGCTCAGGGAGAGTTTCAGGTCTGTAAACTGCGAAAGACAATTTATAGTCCTAAGCAAAGTCCCAGGTCCTGGTTTGACAAGTTTAACGAATTTATTTTTGTGATTGGGTTTGCTCGAAGTGTTGCAGATCATTCTTTGTTCATCCGCAAAACCTCGGCTGGTCTTGTTATTCTTGCGGTTTATGTGGATGACATTCTTCTTATAGGGAATGATAGAAATAGTATTGACATGACAAAGAAGCATCTACTTCAGCATTTTGTTGCCATGGATATCTGGTCTCTTAAGTACTTTCTGGGGATTGAGATATCTAGGAAGTCTGGTTCTATTGTTCTTTTACAGTGGAAGTATACATTAGATCTCCTGAAAGAGACAGGTCTTCTTGGGGCTAAACCCGCTCGGACTGCTATGGCTATTGGCGATGACAAATGCTGGAATGAGAATTATCCTGTACTTGAGGATGTTACTAGATACAAGTTTCTTATGGGTAAACTCACTTATCTGACAGTCAAAATGCCAGATATTTGTTATGCAGTAGGGAAAGTGAGCCAGTTTATGCAGGCCCCTAGAGAATGTCATCTGCAGTTAGCTCTAAAGATTTTAGAGTATGTAAAATGTGCACCAGGAAAAGGGTTCTTGTTCCAAAAAGGGGACATGTGAAGGTTGAGGCTTATTCTGATGCTAGCTATGCAGATGATAAGAAAGATATGAGGTCTACGTCTGGTTTCTGCACTTTTTTTGGAGGTAATCTAGTAAGCTGGAAGAGCAAGAAACAAGCTGTAGTTGTCAGGTCAAGTGCAGAAGCTAAATATAGAAGCATGGCTCAGATTGCTTGCGAGTTGAAGTGGCTACGGACAATCTTGCTTGATCTTGAGAGTTTTATGATCATTCCCTACCTATATTCTGTGACAATAAGACAGCCATATATATTTCGAGAAATCTAGTCTTTCATGAGAGAACAAAACATATCGAGGTGGATTGTCACTTCATCAGAGATGAGATTTTGAAGAATCAGATCTGCACACCGTTTGTTACCTCAGAGAGAGAACTAGCTGATTTCTTCACCAAACCTGTTACTCCTTTTGGGGAAGTTTGTAACAAGCTGAGCATGGTGGATATATATGCTCCAGCTTGAGGGGGAGTGTTGAAGCTTGTGGAGATCGGACAGTTTGATGTCTGGCCGCCGTGGTCAGCTTGTCTCCCCGGGCTAGAAGTTTGGCTCAGCGATCTGATATCTCCTTGTTCTGGCAGTCTGGTCCTGCGGTCTGGTGGATAGCCGCAACAGTTGAATGAGGATTAGCCTCAGGAGCGGTCAGGGGACTAGCCGCAACACCGGACTGGGAGTTAACCGCAGCGGTCTGGAGACTAGCCGCAGCAACGGCCTGGGAGTTAACCGCTGCGGTCTAGGTGTAACCGCAGCTGCGGTCTGGATGTTAGCTGCTGCAGGGGCTGTTCTATGTGGGTTCTTCTATAGTCTGGCGGTTTGACTGTGTCAAACCGCTCAGCCCGCGCGGCTTGTATTTAGTCTCACATCGTTTGTTGCATTCTCTCATCTCCCCATTTTTCTATATATTAGGGTGTATACCTATGTATTGTATCTTTTTGGAGCAATAAAATTTGCGGTTTATTTACCTCTTGTCGGTTTTCTCAGTACTTTTTCACAGTGTCCAATCTTGGCTTCTCAATTCTATGGATACCGAGCCCTACCGCATTGCCATGTATCATGAGACGACGAATGCTATGTGGACGAAACTGCTCTCTCTATTTTGGCCAGAACAGTCTCAAACACTTGTTTGATATTATCACTGATCTTCAGACTTTTGACCCCGGCGTGACAGGTGACTTAACTTCTTTTTTTTGCGCGCTCCAAGACACTGGTTGAAGCCTGAATACAACATCAGCCTCCTACAATGGATTTAGCCATGCAACGGGCCCAGAAAGAAACTGTCGGGATCACCATGATGAGGGCTCAGGTTCCACCCCATCTCCACAGTGTCCGAGCTCATGTTCTCTCTTCATTAACCACTCCTTTCTCAGATGTTTGCTTGATGATCCTTTAGGTCACTCCACCACCTGATGTCCATGGGTCTCCTTCTCCGGCTCTTCTCCAGCAGCCCTCCACCGTCCCTTCTGCTCCGGCTCGTGGAGGTCGTACCAACACCTAGGGACGTGGTCGTACTGGGCGACCTCGCCCTAAATGCTCTCATTGTGGTAGGGATGGTCACTTTGAGGCCACTTGCTATCGCAAGCATGGTCTGCCTCCTTATCTCAATGTCTCCACTACTGTTGAGCCCTCCACTCGTTATGACATTACTACTCTGCGCGCCCAGCTCCAAAATCTCCAAGGAGTGGTCGCTCTCTCCTCTGGTTCTGTTGCATCGATCTCCAATGAAGGTATCTCCTGTCTCTCCCACAACTCCCGCTGGATTATGGACTGGTGCGACCCACCACACTACTCCACAACAACCACCTTACTACTTGCACTCCGCTTATCCTAGGTTCATCACCGTGGCTAATGGTGACACCACACCGCTCTCGGGTGCTGCTGATTTGCCTCTAACTTCGACTTTTAACCTCTCCCCGGTTCTGCATGCTCCGGGCTCACCTTTTAACCTGCTTTCTATTAGTCATCTCACTAAAGATCTGGATTGCAACATCACTTTCTCACCTACAACCTTTGTTGTGTAGGATCGCCAGACGCAAAGTATCATTGGTAAAGGGAGTCTCTCTAATTGGCTGTATCTTTTGAATGTTCCCCCTTCCGCTCTCTCCTCTGTTACGACTATCGATTGACATTGCCGTCTTGGGCATCCCCCTCTTCCAATTCTCAAGAAGTCTCTTCTTGATGTCTCTCTTCTGGAGTTTACTTATGAATCATGTATCTTTGACAAACATCTTGTATCTTTTTTACCTCATTGTACTCGAAGTGATACTCTTTTTGCTGTAGTCCACTCAGATGTTTGGGGACCATATAATGTCTCTAGTGTTTATGAATATGGTTATTTTGTTACATTTATCGATGACTACTCGCACATGACCTGGTTATATTTACTACCCGATCGCTCTGAAATTATCTTCTTTTTTTGTGCTTTCATTATTGAAACTCGGACTCAGTTTTCCGCTAATATCAAGGTTCTCTGTACCGATAATGCACGTGAATACACTAGTCGTATCTTCTCTACTGTGTGTACTGAGTTTGAAATTATTCATCATATTTTGTGCCCATATACTTCTCAACAAAATAGTGTGGCTGAGCGAAAAAATCGTCACCTTCTCGACGTTGCCCGCTCTCTCATGATTCAAATGCAGGTCCCTTTTTTCTACTGGAACTTTGCGGTCTCTACTGCTTGTCATCTCATCAATCGAATTTCTTCATCCCTCCTCGACTTTGCAACACCATTTAGTCTTCTCGTTCCCTCACAACAGCCATTTGATCTTGTGTCTCGTGTCTTTGGTTGTACCTGCTATAACCACAACCTTGGTTCCTCCGTCGATAAATTCGCTACTCGAGCTACCAAATATATGTTTGTTGGATATTCTCGCACTCAGAAAGACTATGTGTGTTATTCTCCCAACACTCGCAAAATGGTCTTTTCGGCGGATGTCACCGTTCTCGAGGACCTGCCTTTCTACTCCTCTCCTCCCGCTCCTTCTATTCCCCCCCTTACCTTGCCCCACCGTCCCTGTTACATCTTCTCTTCCACCGCTTCTTCCACCACCATCACAACTACCCCTGCCGCCACCCAAACCACCTCTTTGTGTGTTCACCCGCCGCTCTTCCAAATTTGATGTCCATCGGCAGGTGCCCTTTACCGATGCTCTCGTGAGGCCAGATGATCCGACCTCCTCCACGGCTCATCCTCTGGCAAATTATGTTTCTTTGCATCGCCTCTCTCCGTCACTTCTAAAATTAGCATTATTTCTTTCCTTTATTTTGACACCTAACTCTTTGCTGGAGGGTCTTCAACATCCTGGATGGCGGGCTGCTATGGATGAGGAAATGACCGCCCTTTGTGCTAACCAGACTTGGGATCTTGTATCCCTTCCTCCCGACCAGACCTGTGTCAGATGCAAGTGGGTTTATACCATCAAACATGCTCCGGATGGTACTGTTGACCGCCTCAAAGCTCGACTGGTTGCTGCGGCTTCACTCTGCAACATGGTCTAGACTACGATGAAACCTTCTCACCTGTTGCCAAAATGAATACTGTTTGGGTCGTAATCTCTTTGGTCGTTCATCGCCAATGACCCTTCTATTAGTTAGATATCAAAAATGCATTTCTCAATGGTGATCTTCAAGAAACAGTCTACATGCATCAACCTCCCGGATTTGAGACCACGGGGGAGTCACGTGTTTGTCATCTTAAGAAATCTATCTATGGTCTCAAACAATCTCCTGTGCATGGTTTGACAAATTCAGTAAAGTTGTTCAGGGTTTTAGATTCACTCGTAGCTCCGCTGGCTTCTCTCTCTTCACCTGTCATCGACCAGCCGATACTGTTATTCTCTTGGTTTATGTTGATGATATCCTACTCACAGGAAATGACTCCACCAGAATAGAGATGGTTAAACGACACTTAAACTATGCATTTCAAACCAAAGATCTAGGGAATCTTCGGTATTTCCTCGATCTCGAGGTAGCACGTTGTTCTGATGGTCTTGTGCTCTCTCAACGAAAATACCGTCTTGATCTTCTTCATGATGCTGACTACTCGGGATACAACCCTGCTGACACTCTCATGGATGTCAACCACAAACTCTGTACTCAGGGCTCTGATTCAGATCTGTCACTTCCAAACCCTGATTATTATCGACGACTTGTTGGAAAATTGATTTATCTTACTATAACAAGGCTTGATATATCTTTTTTTGTTGGAGTTGTCAGTCGTTTTATGCATGCTCCACGAGCCTCTCATCTTCAAGTCGTTGAGCGCATCCTACAAAACTTAAAGACTGCATCTGGACAAGGGCTCGTATACAAACCAGTTTCCTCTTCCTCCCTATCTCTAATTGTCTGCTCTGATGCTGATTATGCTGGTTCGTTGGATGATCGACGCTTCATAACTGGTTTTTGCACATATTTTGGAGGACATCTGATTACCTGACATAGCAAAAAGCAATTTGTTGTTGCTCATTCGTCTGCTGAGGCAGAGTATCGGGCAATGACCGCGGCTGTATCGAAACTCACCTGGCTTGAAAGTCTTCATGATTTAGGAGTCATGCTCCCCTCACCTGCAACTCTATTATGTGATAGTCAAGCGGCTATACATATTGCCAAGAATCTTGTGTTCCACGAGCGAACTAAACATATCGAGGTCGACTGTCACTTTATTCGGGAGAAGGTTCAATCGAAGAAATTAGAGTTACAACATGTTCCTGCTATCAGGCAAGTTGTTGATATTCTCACAAAGGCTTGCCAAGATCCTTATACTATGAGTTTATGTCCAAGCTTGGTGCCAATGACTTGTATGCTCCAGCTTGCAGGGGGAGTGTTGAAGAATATGCAAAAGAGCCCAATATTTTAGGCCCATGTTAAGGCCCATTTCTTGTTTAGTCCCACATTGTAGGATAGGGGTCTCTATACCTTTTTCTCTTCTATATAAGTGTACAAAGGCATGCATTTTTGGTATGAGAAACTATTAATAAAGTTTTTCAATTTCTCCCAAATAGAAACTATTATTCTGGCATTTTTTCACACATTGTTTTACAGTTTTTTTTAGTCATGGAAATAAGTAGGCGTCACCTGATTATATACTTCAATTTTCTTTGTAATAGAAGTTATTTAAATTTCAGACAGAATTCATTTGTTCTGGTGGTATTTTTGTTGAGATGTATTGGTGATTACTCATTCTCTCAATATTTGTTTGTCCTTCAGTTGTCCATCTTCCTTCTTGTAGGTGCCAACTAAAACTAATGGCGAACCAGACTACATCGAACTTCCTATTTGGAAGTTCAAGTCATGCCCTTCTCACCAGGATGATGGGACTCATCGTTGCATCTCTTGCAGCAGGGGTGAGGTTAGCATATCCATGAAAAATGTCATTGTAAACAAGCTGATATCCATTTCCTTCAATTTGACATGGTTTTTAGTACTGCAGTTTCTCTTCTACTTTGGTAGTTTATTTCAAGATCTCAACGCAAAATTCAGGAGTTTCACGCTAGACTCTAATGTTTTCATGGAGTGTTAAAAGAAATTTACAAGTTCTGCCTTAAACTCATAACTTAAAGAAATTTTGGTATAACTCTTAATTCATTTAAATTTTGCTATAAGGGTTTTACGAATTTAGATTTTTTATGCGGTCGAGGCGGCGAACACCGGTGAGAAAGAACACTCAAGGAAACATGCGTTCAACAATGAAAGATACGAGATACAATCCAGAGACAAACTCTGAACGAGCTCCCGGAGGCTGGGTCCTTCAAAGAACTTCTCTCTCAAATGAGAGCCCAAAAGACCAATGATAACCTATCAATCCTACCCTCCCTCTTTTATAGATGAGAGAGGGCATAATTAATAAAAAATACAATTGCCTTAATAAATAATTTATTCAATTATAATTAATTAATATTAACAAACTAATTCATATTAATTAACTACACATTATATCACTTTATGAACATTTAAGGTGGCTTCCATTTATGCTCGTGTGTCCCATGCGAGGGGGCCGCTCAGGTGAGTGCACAACATCATGTGTCCCATGCGAAGGGGTCCACTTAGGAGAGTGCTTAATATTATTCTGCACATGAAAATTGACCTTGCCCTCATGGTCGTACCTCCATTATTTTTCCGAAACTTTAATAATTGAATGATGGGGACCCAATGACACTACAATTGAGGTGGGTGGAATTTTGTGTATAATTAGTTGGTGTGCTAAAAATCATTAGAAGCTAGAGTAGGTGTGGGCGAAAGGAAAATATAGGGAAAAGAAGAAAAATTTGTAGCTAGTGTGGGAATGGGAAGAAAAGTAGGTGCCACAAAAATATGAGGAAAAGAAATAGTAAAGTTTGCCGCTAAGGTGGTGGCATGTGGGGAATGGGAGGGGTTGATGCATGCGGGACCGAGGACCTGAATTAGGGTGTGGGCGGCTGGCAGGAACAACATGCTTCCCATTTCGTTGTCTAAGGGCTTATTTGGCACCGTGGCCAGGCGGCGCGGATTTCATCCGCACCGCGGGACCGCGACTGCGGTTCCCGTGGCGCTGATGAGATCCACGCTTTTTCCGCAGTTTGAGAGCGACGGGGCGGAGACTCCCGTCCTCGTCACGGCCCCGCCAAACACGCAGAAAAAGCAGCCGGGCGGTGTCTTCTGTGCGACCGTTGCTGATCCGCCCCGCCAAACGAGGCCTAAGTCAGAAGGCTATTTGGGAAACTGCAAGAGTCAGGCACAATGAGTGGTACAAGTGTGGTCCAAAAGTACGACAACGATATACTAGATGGGCGATTTTTGTGTCATATGCCCGATAAATCCAAGGCATCATCTAAAATTCGTTACACATGGTGCGCCATAATTGATCATATATTTCTCTCTCCCCCCGACACAAATCTTCCGCCGCTAGAGGGGGTAGATAAAAATGATGGGAAATTGATCATGAGCGGAATGTGGAGAGGAAGGAAGGCTGCTGGAGGAGCAGAAGGTATTTCGGTATGGGAGGAGGTTTGAGCAAAGAACTGAGAGGAGCGTCAGCAGTTATGGCATGCGATGACATTGCACGTCTCCTTCATCCTCTGCAGGGAGTGGTGAGCTAAAGCACATGAAGTGATTGCGCATTATCAGCAGAGGCGTCAGAAAGGAGTGTTGGTGCGGCGGCTGGGAGGGGGGTCGAGCTAGGTTAGTGCAAGATGCTTTATCGAGAGCCGACGACGATGCTGTCACTTGTGTGCTGCCTTTCATCATCCGTGGCTTCCCTCCTTTCCCATCACAATGGAGGTCGGTAGAATTGTGGTGGGCATGAGCATGACGGATTTATAGGAATCCCATGATGGGTCAACAGTTCACCCGAGCCTTGAGGCATTGGAGGAGGGCTTGCAGGGATGCAAGGGTGCAAGATTGTTGTTCAAGTCAACATTCAACTGCGTTGAGGTGGGCATTGATTATGCGTGGCGAGCGAAATCGGTCTCTCTAGCAACCCACAAGAGGGGCACACAAGAATGGAGGAAATCCTGCGAATTTAAGTGTGCTGAAAGGACATATCAGGCCAGTGTTACCTATTTAGATTTTTTTGCGGTCGACGAGTTTCTCACCCGTGAGAAAGGAAACTCAAAGTAAACTTGCTTTAAACAATGAAACATGTGAGATACAATTATGAGACAGACTCTTATCTAGTTATCAAGCACCAAAGGGTTGGGTCCTTCAAAGAATTCTTTTCTCAAATGAGAGCCCAAAAGACCAAGGTAATCAAGATAACTTATTACTCCAATTAATTCAAAATCACATTTGCATTAATTGATATCATTTTTAATCAATATTAATCTATCATAATTAATTAATATTATCCAATTAATTCATATTATTTAATGACACATAATATTAGTTTTAAAACAGTCAAAGCAACTCCCATATATGCTCGTGTGTCCCAAGCGATGGGATTCGCTCAGCCTAGTTTGTAACATCTTGTGTCCCAGGTGAGGGGGGCCTCTCAGGAAAGTGTGTTACGAAGGTACACTAAATTTCATGTGTTATACGTTTTGAAATTTATTCGATGGTTTAACTTAAAGATGGAAAAACAGGTTGCTTTTAAAACAACAGTTATGAAACAACCAGTTGATGACTCATATGTTGATGCTAGTGTCTCATGAAAAGTTAAGTTTTCACATTTAAGGATAAATTAAAAGAACGTACTTGTAGTACCAAAATGTCATGCGCCCCCAAATAAAAAATCTTGATGGTGGAAAGAGTAAGTGTATGACAAAGTGTGGGCAAATAAGGTCAGTTATAAATCACACTACGCTTGTATGAATGATGAAAATTTAGTCAGGTATTAAGTCACAGAAAATAAGCTAAACATGTAGTAAGTAAAACAAGAAGTCAAACTTATGAAAAATATTATAAGTGACTAAATATCAAAGATGTAGAGCCTGACATATAAAATTGCTCGAGTTAGAGAAAGGAAGACAAGACATTTAAGCCAAGTAAAATGCATAAAGGATGAGACATATAGTTTTAACAAATGATGTGGATATTAAAGAGAGATGGAAAATATATTTTTATCAACTCTATAATGAAACAAAAGACAATAAATTGAATTTAAAAGAGTTAAGTAAATCAAAGAAGCATAGAAAAATAACGTTTTATCATAAAATTCAAATATCAGAGGTAATGGTGTTCTAAAAAGATAAAAAATAGAAAAAACGATTGGGCAGGACGGTATACCTGTCGAAGTATGAAAATGTTTAGAGAATGAAGAAATTTTGTGTCTTACATGTTTTTCGAATAAGAAACTGAAGTCAAAGAGGATGTCAAACCAATGAACAGAAAATATCTTGGTACTTTTGTCATGAATCTAAATATATCTCGGAGAATATATTTAGATTCATGACAGGGCGGTCGATCATGGAAGCTTTACATCTCCTGAAGAGACTCATTGACAATTACCGAAAAGAAAACAAGATTTGTGTATGCTCTTTATTGATCTTGAGAAGGCTTGTGCTAGCGTTCCATGAGAGATCTTATGGGGAGTTTTGGAAAAAAAGGTGTAAATATATCAAGGTTCAACTTTAAGCCATTACAAATTCAGTGACAAGGGTGAGGACATCTGAAGGATTAACACAGGAATTCCCTATCACTGTTGGCTTATATCAAGGTTCAACTTTAAGCCCTTATCTTTTTACCCTTATCTTAGATTGAGCTCACCTGACAAATCCAACAAGCAATACCTTGGTGTTTATTGTTTGCGGATGATATTGTTTTGGTCGATGAGATGCGCGAGGGTGTAAACGCAAAACATGAATCTTGGCGACACGCTTTAAAAAAGAAGGGTTTTAGGTTGAGCGAGGCAAAGACGGAGTATATGGATCTTAAATTTAGCAGTAAAAGAAGGACAGATGACTTCATTATTAAGTTGGCTGATCAAGATATTTCCCGTAGTGAGTGTTTTAAATATCTTGGATCGATAGTTTAAAAAGACGGATGTATTGATAAAGATGTGACACAGAGAATCCAAGCGGGTTGGTTGAAGTGGAGAGGCGCGTCAGGGATATTTGTGATCGTAAAGTACCATTAAGACTTGAGGGCAAGTTTTACCGTACTGCAATTAGACCAGTGATGCTTTGTGGTTATGAGTGTTGGGCAGTGAATTGTGTACATGAGGAAAAAAGGGAGTTGCGGAAATGAGAATGCTTAGGTGGATGTGTGGACACACGAGACTGAATAAAATTAGGAATGAATGCTTCAGGGATAAGACATGCGTATCACCAATTGCAGAGAAGATGCGTGAAGCTCGACTAATATGGTTTGGACACGTCAATGGAGATCATGAGAGGCACCTATTAGGCGTTGTGAGATTCTAGTCACTAGGCATGTTAAACAAGGAAGGGGTAGACCAATAAAGATTTGGAATGAAACTATAAGGAAAGACATGTTGTAGTTAGACATTAGTGAGATTATGACAAAAGATAGGGCACAATGGCGAGAAAGGATCCATATACCCCACCATATTGAGATAAAGTCTTGAGTGTTGTTGTATATTGTAGAGAAGTACAAGAGAAATGCCGAAAAAAGAGCTGAACCTTGTATATCCTTCTTCAGTATGTAAATACAAGTATGAGTACAAATATATAGGGAGAAAAGAGAGAGAAGAATCCCAAATCCAAGATGTAAGACTAAAAAAAATAGGAAGAAAATACACAAATGAGCCAAAACATGGGCCTTTACATTGTCTTTTCTAACACTCCCCCACAAGCTGGAGCGTACAAGTCGTAGGAACCTAGCTTGGACAAGAATTGATAAAATAGAGCACTTGATAGGACCTTAGTGAGAATGTTAGCCACTTGGTCCGTAGCCGGACATGTCTCTATTGTATTTGAACTTTTTACCGAACAAAATGGCAGTTGACTTCAATGTGTTTTGTTTTTTCATGAAAGACCGGATTCTTAGGTATGTGTATAGCAACTTCACTGTCACAGACTAAGGTAGCTGGAGAGGAAAGTTTTACTCTCATATTACTTAATAGACTTTCAAGCCATGTAAGCTCGGGTACAGCAGATGTCATTGACCGGTATTTAGCTTCAGTTGAAGATCGAGCAATCACAGTTTGATATCCAGTTGATGTAATGGCCACTAGCGATGCATAACAACGGAGAGGAGGACACGAACCGTGTTGAGTTTCGCTACCAAGAGAAGGTATCTTCATAGTCAAGGCCCTGTTGTTGAATGAAGCCGCGAGCTACCAATTGGGATTTAAGACGGTCAATTGTTCAATCAGGAGCATGCTTTATGACAAAGAACCATTTATAGCCAACCGGGGTCTGTCCTGGAGGAAGAGAGACCAGATCTCACGTCTGATTTGCCCAGAGAGCAGTCATTTCTTCGTCCATGGCTGCTCGCCAGCCCGGATGTTAGAGAGCCTTCTGCACAGAATTAAGGACAGAAATAGAAGATAATGTAGTGGAAAAGTCCTGAAGCGTCAGTGATAGACGATGTAAGGATACGTAATTCGCCATGGGATGGACGGTGGAAGCCGGCGTCGGATCAACAATTCGCAGAGTGCCAGAAGTTGAAGCTGACTGCATTGGGGAGGCGGTACGAGGAGGGCAACGAGTGTAGACAAGAAGAAGAGGAGGTTAGTGGTGAACATGAACTTCAGTGGGAAGTGGTGGTGGTGGAGGAGACGTAATTGGAACGACAGGTCGAGGTAATGATGGCGATGGAGGAGGTAGTAATGGCGCCGAAGAGTGCTGGAGAAGAGCCGGGGAGGGAGGTCCGATAGTATCAGGAGGTGGTGAAACCTTTAGCAGCATGGAACATGCATCAGATAATGAGGGAGTAGCAGTAAACGAGATGATCTAAGCCCGAACACTCTGTAGTTGAGGCGGGACACGAGCTGTCATCATGACAACACCGACTGCTTCCTTTTGAGCGCACTGGGGAGCGAGATCCGTAGTGGGGGCTGATGTTTAATCCGGGCTTCAACCAACGTCTTGGACCGAGCAACAAAGGAGTTTAAGTCAGCAGCACTGTCGGGGGCAAGGCTCTGGAGATCTGTGATGATGTTATAGAGGTGTTGTAGACTTTCCTTGCTTGAGTAAAGAGAATGGAGCTCGTCCCACATCGCCTTAGCCGTCTCGTGATACATGGTCATGCGGTAAGGTTCGCCATCAAGGGTGTTTAGAAGGCATGTTTGAACACGACCATCGTTACAAAGCCAGTCGTCGGTAGGTGCATAAAGAACATCCTGAGTTAAATGATGTAGAAATCTTTCTGACTGAAGGTCTCGGCGAACTGAATGCACCCACTTCACAAAGTTCTTCCCAGTGAGAGAAATGGTAGTAATCCTCAATTCGTCACGGACTTCAGGAACGGGGACAGCTGCCCCGACTGGAATAGAGGTCGCAGTAGAAGAACCCATGCCAGACGGTTAAGATAAGCGGTTAAATAACAAGCAGATAAGCAGGCAAAGGGAGACAACCCGCTCGGGTAGAAGAAGAGGCCGGCAAGAGGAACTCCGGCGAACACAGGGAGCAGTCCGAGCGAGAAGCAACAACGAGCAGAGCGAAAACAACGCAGGTCACGGCGGACGGAAGAGCCGTGTAGATAAACGACAAGCAGAGAGCCAGCGACCAGCGAGAAGCGGCACCCAGAGAACTAGCGAGCAATAACCAGAGATAGCAATCAGCGACCAGTGAGCAGCGGGTTGTGAGAAGCGTGCTGCAGAAGGACGTCAGCAAGACGCACGACGAGAACAGAAGCAGCGACTACACCAGAAGCCAATCGGGCAGTCCGTGCGCAGAAGAAAACCACTGAACCGTCTCGGAGAGCAAAGGCAGTATGCACACGCAAGCAAAGAAGTAGCAATGACCGACAAGCAAACAACGGTCACAACGAGCAGAGAACCCGCAACAAGGAACTAGTCTCAAGTTCCGGCGGTCTAGAGAAGAGCATGCAGGAAGGGAGCGCGGCTAAAGAGTAGCCGACAAGCAGGGAGGAGACCGTGGCTATCAGAGAAGAACGGACAAAAGAGTTGCCAAGAGACCACACGACAAGGAGTAAGCCGGGAGGATAGGATGAGGAGGCCGCAACAAGAGAAGGAAAGAGGGGCCCACGGAACAGTCAGGAGAGAGCTATAAAAGTGAGAAGAGAGGAGGGGCAGAAGATGGAACCACGGAAGGAGACTGCTGTTAGAAAAGAAGAAGCCGCAACACCCAAGCAGACGCGGGTAGACGTGGTAAGAGAACGGAGACCGCAGCTGGGGCGGTCAAGGAAAACCGCTAACCACAGCACATGACCTTATGCTTTGATACCATGTAGAGAAGTACAAAAGCAATACCGGAAAAAGAGTTGAGCCTTGCATATCCTTCTCCAGCATGTAAATACAAGTATAAGTACAAACATATAGGGAGATAAGAGAGAGAAGAATCTCAAATCCAAGATACGGGACTAAAACAAATAGGAAGAAAATACACAAATAGGCCAAAACATGGGCCTTTACATTGTCTTTTCTAACATACATGTTTTAAAATTTCATGATAAATTAAGGAATCAAAATAAATTTTAATACATACGGTTGAAACTGAAATTTCTTCTATTTGACAAAACTGAAACTAACCTCTCTTTACGCCTTGTTTTTAAAAAAGAATTAGTTTTCAATCTTAAACTTTTGTTCTTTTTGTGACCCATCTTTTCGTCTTATGTTCATTTATCACCAATTTGTTTGTGCTCTCTAATGTTATTTTTGAACTATGAATTCAGCCTCATGGTGAAAATTATTCAAGATTGGATGATAGGGTGATGATTTGTCTGGAATGTTTGGATTCTTCAATAATGGATGTTGATGAGTGCCAACCACTATATCAGGACATTCAAAAATTTTTTAAAGGTTTAAACATGGAAGTTGATAAGGAGATTCCGTTGCGTTTGGTTGAGAGTGGAGTCCTTTCAAAAGTACAGCCAAAATAAGTTATATATATATATATATATATATATATATATATATATATTATAATTTATATATATACAAATTACTCACATGCATATATTCTATAATCAGTTTATTAGTTATGACATTTAAGTTATTAAATATTTACCTTGATTTTAGGGATACCCTCTCCCGAAAACCGTACTAGGACTCTGTCGAGAAAAGAAGCAGACTGTCGAATCACCAGTAAGTTTTATATATATCTATTTGATTAACTTTTACTGAGATGAGAATTGTTATGTGAATGTGACTTACTAAAAATATTGAGATAAATGCTACAATTTTGCTTTGTATTGTTTTGTATCTTCAATTTGAATATTGATAAATATTCACTTTAACTGAAAAAATTTCTTTTAACAAAGTACTATGTATAGTGCATTCACTCCATTTCACTATAGTCGAATGTTGGGGAATATAAATTGCCCAAATATTGGCTCTCATCTACAAAAGATAGGAGTGGCGTACGAAGTTGTCAAAATGACAAAAATATCTAACGATAGCTAAACGTGATAGATAACCATATATATTATTAGGGTTTAAGAGATTGATAAAGTTACCAAATTGTCCTCAAATTAATTATTCCATGTAAGTAGTTCTACCCTTTGACCCTAACCTGCCCCTTAATCCCAATCTATATGAATGTTAAATATAAGGATTTTGATCACGGCAATTCAAGAGATCTCCTATCCTTTTTTTCTACAAGTATAACGTTGTCTATCAGAATCAATATTACTGAACTCTTACTCGATCATGATACATCCGAAATCCCAAAATATAGCAAAATGGATGGGTGAGTGTGTACCCATCCATGTGGTTATGCACTCTTCATTTTTTGAAAAGGTTACACTTTCTTTCTGTGGTGAGTTTGAATATTTTCAATGACCAACAATGTCTTGGGTAAATAATCGTGGCCTATGGGTAAAAATATGTAGGCTTGCAGTTACATGGAATTACATCCATGCCACTGCAAGAGGATTGGATAGTTTAAGTTTCGAACATACACATTATTATGTTATAGCTTCTCTCCCCTTCTTGACTTGTGTGAAACATTATCCAGAAATTTAAGCGGCCAAAGATTTCAATTCTCATTCTTAAAGGCCTTCCAAGGTACTTTATTACTCTCATTTGCTATAGTCTTCACTGTCTTAGTATTCATAAAATTAAATTTGTAATAATCGTCTAACTCCAAAACCATTTTGTATTGCAACAATAAGATATATAATATTATTTTCTCTCTGTAGAATAGTGGCCGGATTGATTCTTGCCCATGAAATGATGCATTGCTGGCTGCGACTTAATGGTAATTCTTTTGGTCTTCTTCTTTTAGCTACTTTTCTTTCTGTGGGCAGTAAATTGCTATAAAATTCACTCTTTCTTTGCTTAATGTTGAGCAAATAGTTAAATATATAAATGTTCAAAATGAAGGCGGGCAAAATTTTGCAGTAGTACGTAAATGAAGAACACATCCTCTTATTTATGTAAATCTTATCCATGTTCATTTATTGATATAATTAACCTACAAAACTATCTAGCGAACATACTTTTTCATTTTTTAATAAATGACCTCGATGATAAAATAAGCAGTTAATAGTTGTTCAATTAACTATTTTGTGATATCTTTAAAATATTTTGGTATTAGGTTTTTATTGCCCATTAAATTTAGAAAATTTACACTGTTTGAGACATCCGTATAGTTATTTTTCTAGAAAGTATACATAATGTAGTATGTGAATATTTGTATGTTAGATGGTATGATTATATTTGTAAATTATTAGCATTTCCCGTATTAATAATTGTGTTCGATTAAACTGATTATGGCTTGAACTTGATCGAAAAATAAAAAAGTGAAGCTTAATGCGACTAAAAGTAAGTGATTCGAACTTTCTGGAGCAAGTCCCTATCTAAAGAAGTTTATTTGTTGAATCATATGATGGAAAGTTATCTCCTGCATTACAGAGAGGAGTCAGCTTTGAGTTAGTACCTTCTTGATCTACTTGGTTGTGCTTGCAATATATTAGCTTACAATATGGCTAATTGTGGTTCAGTTTCTAGAGACACTAGAGATATGACCTAAACTTTGTTATTTCTTTTGATGATAGGTTGTCCTCATGGAAAGCTCGATCCATATGTGGAAGAAGGCATTTCCGTTGTTATGTCTTATATGTGGCTAGAGAACGAGATGATGTCAGGCACCGACAGTTATGTTGCATCACCATCTTCATCTTCCTCGTCAAATCCATATATAAAGGGCCCGAGATCCCAATTTGAAAGGAAGCTTGGAGAATTTTGGAAATGTGAGATGGAGAATCAAGTTTGTCCTATATATGGGGATGGTTTTCGCATGGGCTATGCTGCTGTGCTCAAATATGGTCTCAAGAGTGTTCTTGAACATATGAAGTTGGAAGGAAGTTTTCCACGCTAATTAACTTATGCATAGATACTGAATTAAATGGTTACTTGAGGAATTCTTTTCCAATAATTTTGGAAACTTGTACATTTTTTATACTTTTTTATAAAAAATCCTACTTTGTTTAATTATTTGTATGCGCCTCCAAAATGTCGGACAAAGATTAGCTAACTATGAAAGAGTTTTAGTGTTTGAAAGGGAATCCTCAACTATATGTTACACACAAACGCATACAACAAATTGATTAACTATTGCAGATTCCCACTATCTTCTATTGAGCACGGTAGTGGATTTGTTGGATATAGCTTTGGTCAAATGTACACTTACAAAATTTACCCCTTAAGCTTTGTTGACATGTAGCACCGTACTTGTCAATTGATAGCATTTTGATATTCAAATAGCTCGTGAATCCTGATAGTTGCAATTTGGAGAGTATATATTTTGATCATCCTACATTTATCCAACTGAGTAATATGTTTGCAGATGTTTTTATAATGGACTGCACATATAAAACTAATCGCTATAGACTACCGTTGCTTTCTATAGTTGGGCAGACTTCAGTCATTCACATTCCTACCATTCGGCCCCTCCAACAGCTAAGAAGACTTTATATTGGTTTTGTCAATAACAACCACATTATTCAATTATTTGTCTCCAAAGATTGTCCACTTCTGCCAGTGAACAGTATATGGATGTGATATCACACTACAATTGCAGACGAGTGAGATTTGTATTATAAATGTCAAAAGAAGGAAATCGTTAATTTGGTCGATCCTTAAGATATGCATGTTTTCTATTGTTATTCATAGTCAACAAATATTTAATTTTTCAACATAATATCTCATGTTAACATTTATTTGGTCTCTCCTCCATTGTAGTTCTTCACCTTTTCCATAACTACTGTGACCTTAGATATAAAATTTGTGTCATTAGACATATGACAGGTAGCAGCGTTGTTCATCCACCACTCAAAAAGCCAGCATGTTGTAGTATTTTGTGGGGCTTTCTCTTTCTTCTTCAATCTATTCATTTTAGACTTGAAGGTAAACTACTTAAGAGGCAACATGCTAAAGGTCAGTGTATGGCGAGAATTCAGGAGATTTAGATGACAATCCCTGTAATAAATTCTCGTATTTGCTTCACAGATATTCAACCATATCATCTCGGAAAGTGACAAAATCGCTGAGCATTGTGTGGTAAATCTCCTATTTTTCAAGTCAAGTTGAATGTGGAGTTTCCACCCATGGAAATTAGATGCCAATTTACTTAGCGTTAAATAATGAGAGATAGTAGCATATGTGGACTTTTATGAAGCTTAATTATGTACATTTTATTTTACACTTCATCAATATTTATTTGCTTTAAATTGATTAAAATTAATGGTTTATATAATATTTACTCATTTAATGTTTATCTATGCAAGGGTAGACACATTTAATTTCGTGTGAATCAGAACACTTTCACAACAAAAGTGTAGAGAAGGACACGATCAGTAAAGGAAAAACATTAAAACCTTGTATATCCTTATTCGGTATCTAAATACAATGTATGAGTACATATACATAGGAAGAGGAAGGAGAGAAGAATCTCATTTACAAGGTGTGAGACTAATACATAGAGAGATGGAGAAACTAAATGGGACATTATGTGAGCCTTTACATAGTCTTTTCTAACACTCCCCCGCAAGCTGGAGCTTACAAGTCGTAGGCACCCAGCTTGGACAAGAACTTGTAAAATAGAGCACTAGGTAGGGCCTTAGTGAGAAGATCAGCACCTTGGCCAGTAGCCAGAACATGTCTCAATTCCAGCTTCTTCATTTGAACTTTCTCCCGAATGAAGTGGCAATCAACTTCAATGCGTTTCATTTTTTTGTGGAAGATTGGATTCTTAGCTATGTGTATAACAGCTTGATTGTCACAGAGTAAGGTAGCTGCTGAGAGGAGTTTTACTCTCATGTCATTTAGGAGACTTTCAAGTCATGTAAGCTCGGATACAACAGATGTCATCGAACGGTATTCAGCTTCAGCTGAAGATCGAGCAACCACAACTTGTTTCTTACTGCGTCAGGTAACAAGGTGACCTCCGAAGTAGGTACAAAATCCGCTGGTAGAGCGCCGATCATCCAATGAACCAAGATAATCTGCATCTGAATACGCAACCAATGTTAGAGTAGAGGAAAACGTTTTGTATACCGGCCCTTGACCATGGGCTGTTTTTAGATATCTAAAGATGCGTTCGATGACCTGTAGATGAGACATCTGAGGAGAATGCATAAAACCGGCTGACAACCCCAACAATAAAGGATATGTCTGGTCTTGTGACTGTTAGGTAAATTAATTTTCCAATGAGACGTCGATAGTATTCTGGATTTGGAAGAAGTAGATCAGTATCCGAGGCATGTGCACACAACTTATGATTGACATTCATAGGAGTATTGGTCGGCTTGCATCCAGAGTAGCTGGCATCCTGAAGAAGGTCGAGACAGTACTTTCGTTGAGATAGGACAAGGCCATCAGGACGTCTTGCGATCTCAAGACCGAGAAAGTATAGGAGGTTTCCCAAATCTTTTGTTTGAAAGATAGAGCTCAGATGCTGTTTGATCATTTTTATCCCTTTTGAGTCATCACCTGTGATTAAAATGTCATCAACATACACTAAACGGAGAACAGTGTCTGTTTTGTGATGTCGAGTAAACAGAGAGAAATCAATCGAGCTCCGAGTGAAACCAACTTCTCGCACAACCCTGTTGAACTTGTCGAACCACGCCCGAGGAGATTGTTTGAGACCATAAATCGACTTCTTGAGGTGAAAAACCCGCGACTCCCCCGTGGTATCAAACCCCAGAGGTTGTTGCATGTAGACTGTTTCTTGTAGATCGTCATTTAGAAAAACATTCTTGATATCTAGTTGATGTAAGGGCCATTGGCGATGCACGACTACTGAGAGAAGGACACGAACCGTATTGAGCTTGACCACTGGAGAGAATGTTTACTCATAATCGAGTCATTGTTGTTGAGTAAATCCATGAGCCACCAGACGAGCCTTGAGACAGTCAATTGTATCATTAGGAGCATGTTTAATGACAAAGACTCATTTACACACAACAATAGTCTGCCCAGGAGGGAGAGAAACCAGATCCCATGTCTGATTAGCCCAAAGGGCTATCATTTCTTTGTCTGTGGCTTCCTGCCAGCCCGGATATTGGAGAGTCTCCTGCACAGAGTTAGGGACAGAAATAGAGGATAATGAAGTAGCAAATGTGCGAAGTGGCGGGGCCAGACGATGTAAAGAGACATAATTCGTCATTGGGTGAGCTGTAGAAGGCGCCGCCGGATCATTGGAACACAAACTGTCATTAGTAGAAGATAGCGGGCCGAGGCAGCAGAAGAGGAAGGATGACGAGTGTACACATGCATTATAGGCGGCTTAGGTGGTTGGGGTGGTAGTGGCGTGGGGAGGAGAGGTGATAGTAGCGAAGGAACGAAAACAACTTGCCGCAGAGGAGGAGACGGTAACAGCAGTGGAGGGTTAAGGGGTTGAGAGTGATAGGGCTGATCCTCAAGAAAGGTAACGTCGGCCGACACAACAGTCTTTCGATCAGTGGGAGAGTAGCAGTCATAACCTTTATGAGTGGAAGAATGCCCAACGAACATATATTTTGTTGCACATGGGGCAAGCTTGTCAGTCGAGGGGCCAAGGTTGTGAACATAGCAAACACAGCCGAAAACACGAGTAGTGACCGCAAATGGGGGTGTGGAGGTAAAAAGAAGGGAAACATGAGTTTGAAAATGGAGAATAGGGGAGGAAAAGCGGTTAATGAGGTGGCAGACCGTAGAGATTGCGAAATTCCAGCAGATGGTGGAAACATTCATTTCGGTCATAAGGGTGCGAGCGACCTCCAGAAGGTGACGATTCTTGCATTCGGCGACATCATTTTGTTGAGGAGTATTGACACGAGAGGTTTGATGAATGATGTCGAACTCAGTGCACAAGTCGGTAAATGCATGTCCTGTGTATTCACGAGCATTATTGGTGCGGAGAGTTTTAATTCTTGTAGAGAATTGGTTGCGAGTCATAAGGATAAAAGTACGAAAGACACGAGGCAATTCAGATTGATCATGAAGATGATACAACCATATGACGTGAGAGTAATCGTCAATGAAGGTAACGAAGTAACGATAGCCAAAAACACTGGCATTTTTATATGGTCTCCATATATCGGAATGAACTAAAACAAGAGAAGCACCGCTCTGAGTACAATGTGGTGAAAAGGTAGAATGATGGTGTTTGTCGTAGATACATGACTCACATGTGAATTTAATGAAAGACAGATCTGGAAGAGCTTTCTGGAGGATGTGCAGAGGGGCATGCCCAAGACGCCGATGTCAATCGATGAAGCTAATAGTGGAGAGAACGGGGGGTTGGAGGTCCAAGAAATAAAGCCCATTAACCAATTTTCCCTCACTAATGACCGTCTGTGTTCGACGATCCTGCACAACACAAGAGGTAGAAGAGAAAGTCACATAACAATCAAGATCTTGTATTAGACGGCTAATTAATAGCAGATTGAAGGGCGAGCCTGGAACATGAAGAACTGAGTGAAATGTCAAAGCCGAGGTAAGAGTTACGTCAGCGGATCCAGCGACTGGAGTAGTGCCCCCATTGGCGACAGTAATGAACTTAGGATGCGTAGAGTTCAAGTATCGTGAAGGTTTTGTTGGGGTAATATGATGTGTGACCCTGGAGTCCATAATCTAGGAGGAACCGTAGGCAAGGCAGGAAATAGCCCCATCAGAAATAGACACAACAGATCCAGATGAACTGCACGTTAGCTCTTGTTGTCGCTGTAGTTGAATGCACAGGTCGGCAATGTCAGCATGAACACTATATGGAGCACGGACGGCCATGACAAGGGCCAGCCTAGAGGCGCCGCGACCATTAGCAAGACTTGTCGCGAGCAAGACTAGCAGGAACAGTCGAACAGTCTCGGCAAACAGAGGAGCGACCAGTAGTGACAGACCAAATGGCAGTTGCGGGCACCAGAAGACGGAGCACGTCGTGGCTAAGCACAAACCGCGGCTAACAAAGGGGCTAATCAGAAGCGGCTAGGCACAGAGCTGGGGTAGGTGGCTAGCGATAAGGAAGAAAAGGCGGCAAGAGTAGTCTGCACGACAAGCAACCCGCGCGATCACAGAAAGAGACCATTGCGGCTTGGAGAAGGGAGGACCGTAGCGACAAGAGGAGAAGATCGCGCGGTTAGAGCCAGGAAGCAGCGGCTAGGAGAACGATCGTTGGATAGAGCCCACTTGGCGACTAGAGGAAGGAGGCCGGGCAGCTAGAAGAGCTCGCAGCGGCTAGGAGAACGATTGTCGGATAGAGAGGAGAAAACTGCGGCTACTCACGCGAACACGACAGGAGAGTAGAGGAGAGAGAAGCGACAAGCCACAGAGACTGAGCAGCGGACAAAAGAGACCGGTTCGGATAGAGAGGAGAAACCCGCGGCTACTCACGCGAACACGACAGGTGAGTAGAGGAGAGAGGAGTGACAAGCCGCAGAGAAGCGGGTAGAAAAGCTGCAGTTAGAGAAGAGCCGCACACGACTAGCGAGCCGAGGGAAACAGTCCGTGGAGACCAAAGAACACCAAGCGGACAAGCGACATGGAAGAGAGAGGTCGCAGCAGGGAGAGAGAAGCAGGGCCTAGAGGATTCTTTATAAATGGAGAGAGACAGGGAGGAGAGGGGGGAAGGAAGTGGAGAAAGGTAGAGAAGCAGTTAGTGAAAATAAGAAGCCGCAGTAGGAGGCGGACACCGCGGGAGCGATTAGGAAGGTTTGCGGTTAGGGAAAGAGAGACCGCCCAGAGCAAGATCAGTGGGCGGTTAGGGAAGAGAGACCGCGGTTAGCAAAAAATCCTAACCGCCTAGAACAGGACCGATGACTCTGATACCATGTTGAGAAGTCCATGATCAGTAAAGGAAAAACAGTAAAACCTTGTATATCCTTGTTCGGTATCTAAATACAATGTATGCGTACATATATATAGGAAGAGGAAAGAGAGAAGAATCACATTTACAAGGTGTGAGACTAATACATAGAGAGAAAGAGAAACTAAATGGACCATTATGTGAGCCTTTACATAGTCTTTTCTAACAAAAAGGAATCAAAATAATGAAGGGACATTTCTCAAACAAAATGAGAAGTCATCAATTTGTGGCCCAACTGATGGAAGAAATTTCTAATGAAGGAGACGCCACTTTTCGATCCAAAAGTGTGCCCATTGCATTTGGTTGTAGTTATGAGAGTTACACATGTGTGTCAGTTAAGCGACACTGCGATTGGTCCATACACCTATACGACGCGCCCATGTGCCAAGGGCATGCAAATTCAAAATTTTGTCAATTGACTCACCTCTATTAATAAAAGAATTTCCCCCGAACGGGTCTTGGCAGGAACTGGATGTCAAACTCTCCCAGCTCCACCGCCCATTTAACTAGCCTCCCCGACACCTCCGATTTTTGCAGTATCGTGTGGAGCGGTAGCTGCGTGAGCAACTTGATGATGTGGGCTTGGAAGTACATTCGGAGCTTCCTTGCGGAGAATACCAAAGCTAGACCCATTTTGTCCGTTGTGGGATATCTACCATCGGTGTCTGATAGGACCTTGCTGAGATAATAAACTGGGCGATGAACCCCTCTTTCCTTGACCAGGACTGAGCTGAGTGTGTGGGGCGACATTGCCAAGTACAGAAAAAATGCTTCTCTGGTGGTGGGCTTGGAGAGTAGTGAGGGAGAGGCTTGACACTTATCCGTCCACTGAAATCCGGTATTGTCTGCCTCACGGAGCGCTTTGAAGAATGGGAGGTAATTATCCCATGTCCAATCCAGGAAACAGGAGAGCACAGTTATACACTCGTTGAGATGTTGAACCTCCTTGATGATGCGAGGGGGAGACATCTTCTCCAGCGCCTTGATCTACTCGGGGTTGACCTCAATTACTCGTCGTGTCACCATGAAGCCTAGAAACTTTCTTGCGGTAACCCCGAACGTTCACTTGGAGGGATTTAGGAGCATTTGAAAATGACGGAGAAGTTGGACACACTTGTCCAGGTCTTCCAGGTGGTGGCCATGCTGAACTCTTTTCACCAACGCGTCGTCGATGCAAACCTCCATAGATTGCCTGATGAGATCTTTGAATACTCTGTTCATCAGCCTTTGGTATGTAGCTCTGACGTTCTTCAGTCCAAAGTGCATCACTTTGTAGCAGTATACCCCGTTGTCTGTGCGAAAGACGGTGTGCTCTTCGTCTTCCTGGTTCATTCGGATTTGCTTGTACCCTAAGTAGGAATCTATGAAACTGAGGAGTTCATGTCTGGTTATGGCATCCACGAGCTGATAGATGCGAGGAAGTGGGAAGTAGTCTTTAGGGCAGGTTTGATTTACGTTGTTGTAGTCGACACACATCCTTCGCTTCCCAAAGGTTTTCTTTACCATGACAACGTTGGCGAGCCAGGTGGGGGTACTCTGCCTCCCCGATGAATTGCGCAGGATTAATATTTATTGAATTTGCGATTATCCCCGGATCCATTCCGGGTATGTCATCGGGGATCCATGCAAATACGTATTGGTTCGCACATAGTAATTCTATGTACTCCCCCTGCTCCTACGGAGACAGAAGTCACCCGATATGCACTATGCAGGTAGGGTCTCCTGCATGGAGCGGAACCTCGATGAGGCCCTCAACAGGCGTTGCCTGTTGCATTGTGGCCTCGTCCCGAAGGTCGACTTGTAGATGTGAAGAGTGTGTCTCGCAATGGTCGAGCCTTATTTAAATAGCAAATCTGTGTCGCCCCCTGATCCCCTCAAACAATGTCCACGTCGTCGGGGGTTAAGAACTTCATTGCAAGGTGCAGAATGGAGGGGATTGTTCCAAACGCAACCTGTAGAGGTCTGCCAAAGATTGAATTGTAAGCGGAGTTGCACTCCACGTCCATGGACTGGATGTTGCGGGTTGCTTGCCTCGGCTACTCCCCCATTATCACCGGGAGGATGACTATCCCTTACACCAGGACTGGTTGATTATTGAACCCTTAGACGGTCCGCGTGCTGAACGGTGATAACCCCTGCATATTTTTATGCTTCAGAATGTGGACATGAAAAAGACGTTTACTGAACATTCATTGTCCACGAGAATTCTTTTAACGCAGAGGCAAGGTTCTCCTACCCCTGGCCTAATGATGAGGGGGTCTTGATGTGACGTGCGCATTCCATTCAGGTTTTCGTCCTCGAAGCTGATGGTGTTGTCCATGCACACCTTTTTATTGAAGTGGTTTTCTTCGTCGATGGAGAAACCTTGGTCAGCGCGGGCAGGGGGCCATGCACTTGTCCCGACTTCCTTGCATGTGTGCCTGCCCCCCACGCTCCTAAGCATGCCCAAAGACGGGAGCTTACCCAAGTCGGGGTGATTGCCGCCTTAGTGATCTGCGGCACTCCTTCGACGGGAGTGATCACGCGGGCCATGGGAAAATTCTCTTTTGTGTCGTTGTTGTTGATCGGGAGCGCTTGCGTTATACAAGCGACGTCCTTGGAAGTTCCTTAGTGTTTTGAGAAAGTCCTTCACATAGACGGTGTCAAACTGTTGTGGGTCATCCGTTTTTCCTCCGGTCCGGAGAATCGAACCGCCTTAGCTCGAAGTCGGATCGGCCGCGCAAACAGTCAAAAATAAACCAAGCAACAACAATGATACGAAGGCGTTTTAGTGTGGAAAACCCAGAAAGGGTGAAAAACCACGTGGACAGATCAGTACAAAGCCAAAATCCACTATCTTCTTTGTGGTTATAAGTGTTTGAGTTCCTTGGAGGGTGACAGACCGCCTCTCCATTTACAAGCTTAAGTACAGAAGAAGGGGAAAGAAAACATGGCTAAGTTCACGGAGCTTTGAAAAGAGCGTCCATAGGAGGGTCCACGAGCGCATTCTTCTAAGTCCTTTGTTGCACTTGTTACTCCATTCGCTGGTCTAAATATAGGCCTTTGCGATAGGGAACTCCATCTCACCCCCAACATCTTTGTGCGCTCCTCTAGGCCATGAACCCGCCCGCAACCATTCCTCTTCTACTCAGCCGCTCCCTCCGCTGAAGACAACCATTATTTCTAACATGTCGTTAATATTATTATTATTTTTCTTCAGTGGCATACCATTTCGAATACATCTTCAGATTATGTAGTTTTTCCATTAATTTTTATTTTTTGACTTTGATCTTCACTTGATTTTCACCTCTCTGATGAACCAGTCCACATTAATTAGTTCTGCGTGCACCTGTACGTGATGGCTGTTGAGTGCACTTGTAATTGACATGATACCCAAATTCTAGATGG
The DNA here is from genome assembly GCA_039583875.1 of Platanthera guangdongensis. Lineage (NCBI taxonomy): Eukaryota > Viridiplantae > Streptophyta > Magnoliopsida > Asparagales > Orchidaceae > Platanthera > Platanthera guangdongensis. Next base: position 29,607,694 of record CM077157.1, read on the forward strand.
CCTTACAATTGTTTAGTAGTTGAGTTTATCCTATATATTTATTGCTTCCTGGCATATCTATAAACAATACACCCCTTTATCCTGCTAACCAAACTAACCCTCGAAGGCTTTTATTTTTCATTTTCACTTGCCCTTAGATCAGCAACACCGTGATGTGTTCTAATTCAAGTGATCATTCTTCACAGTGATTTATGCAGACTGAGACTTTCTTTACTTTTACTTCTCCTATGAAATAGTGGAGGATAAAGATTCTCAAATGCAATACAAACATTCATGAGCTGGTACGCCTTCCACATTTTGAATTGAAACCATTTTTTTCGTATATCAATTTATTCTGTTGTTGTAAGAGAAGGCCTTTATAAATTATAACATGGTTTTATAGAAGAAAAATGTCAAGGTTGCAACTACCTGTGCGGGGGCAGGAGGACTTCATTACAAAACAAATTTCCATAAATTAATGCTGCTAAAGAAAATTCTTCCGTCAACAAGTGAGTTCAACTCTAACTCCTTTTAATTATCCTTCGTTTCATTGTTTAGAACTATCTTATATTCCATAGGGGGGCTATATATGTGCAAGCACTCATAGTAATCAGTAACGCTCTTCGTGAAAATAATAAACATATGCGGGCATGATTGTTTGATACTGATCAAGCCATTACTGCCACCAACATGATTCGCTTGCAGCTGCAGCATGCTTGCTGCTGTGCGTAGCTCAGTGCAAAGAGGGCGTAGCCAACCGCTTGCGAGAGCAGTTCAGCACGAGCGTAGCCTATCGCTTGCATAGCCTATCGCTTGCAGGAGAGCAACGGAGGGCGGGTGTAACCCATGCGAGCAGGGGAGTACTGACGCGCGTGTTGAAAATTGTGAAGTGAAAGTGGGGGTTGATCAGGCAGACCGCGCGGTCTGGGCGGACAGTCTGACGGACTAGTGGTGCGGCCTGGGCGGTCTGAGGTTGCGGCCTGGTGATGGCGACCAGCTTGTTCAGCTTGTTCTGTTGTTGGTTGTTCCTTGAAGTAGTCGGGCGGATAGATGGTATATCCGCGGGGAAGTGGCAGACTCCTTTTGAGTTCGCGGAGTTTGCTTGTGGTGGACTGCGTATGGAGATTGCGAGATCGGCATTGACATGTGCCCTTGATCTCTGGTGGAGCGGTTGGTGATAACCGCGAAGTTCGTGGTTGGCGGACTGTCTTGGGAGCTGGCGGTCTGGGTTCTTGTCCGCCGAGCTCGCGCCAGAGGTTCACTGGTTACTGGACTTGGTCACAATCTGTGACAAGTCCAGGTTGATCGCAGAGTCCGGAATGTCCGCTGGTTGACCGGGCGGTCTGTGCCTGTTGGTCGTGGACTTGTTATTGCGGACTGGTGCGGTGTCCGCCGGGTTGCGGACTGACTTCTTTCCTTGATGCATGGCAGATTGGCTGGTGATCGGCCTTGTTCTTGCGGACTGGGCGGACTGCTTGGTGCTAGCTGCGAGCTGGGGTGGTGATTCTATCCATTAGAGCGGTGACCACACTCCTCTCCGCGCCTATAAATAGGACCCCTCGTCACATCAACAGTAATTGAATGAACAATAAGTTGAACGTGGGTTAATTGTTGCGGCCTCGGATTTGCAGTCCGCGCGGATTGAGAAGGGTTTAACTGGTTTGCTGTTTGCAGGTTGTGCGGCTACCACTGAGAAGCCAGGAGTCTGGTTTTGACTGCGGTCAGGGATCGACGAAGCTTTCGGTTAACAATCGGCGGGTTTGCAGCATGTCGCATTTGCGGTCAGCCAGTCTTCTCTCCTTCAGCAATTTCCAGTTCAATAACCTGTCCGCCAGTCTCGGCGGGCTAGGCGGTTTGTTCTTTCAGTTCGGCAACAGCTTGTTCGCGGACTCTGGCAGCTAGGCGACTTCTAGTCAAGCGGCTTGCAGAGAGCGGACAAGGTCAACAGAATAACGGGTTGTCCGCGGACTCCGTAGATCAATCGGTGCAGCAGCGGCTTGGCGGTCTCAGCGGACTCGGCGGTCTCTGAGGCAGTTCGCCCGACTTGATTTTCTTGCTTGCTTTTATGCTTCTCTATTCTACGTGGCGAAATCATGTCTCGCCATGTATACATAGCCTTGTAAAGAAGATAGTTGATAATACAAGACTTGTTGTTGACTTCTATTATCTCTGATTTACGTAGCTCAGTTTATGGTTGGAGTGTTCCTGCGCCTGGTTTCCGCTTTTCGCTTGATCAACTTGTCAGCTTGATAGCTCTGAAAGTCTTTACTTGGTGTCAGAGCTATCCTTTGATCATATTGTGAAATTTCAACATGGTATCAGAGGGAATAGTGGCTTGAGCAGTGATCAACCTCAGTTGTGCTCGGCGCTTCTGGAATCTAGTAAGTCAACGGTGGTTACGCAAGGGGTCTTGGTATTGAAATTCTTACTGCGACTAACTTCAAGAAGTGGAAGTCGTGTATGTGCTATCTTCTGGGTGAGGAGTTGTGGGAAGTCGTCGGTTGTGACGACAAGCAAAAAGTGACTGCTGCAACTAGTACTGTTGAACAGGTGAGAGCTTGGAGGAAGACCAATGCAAAGACAGAGTTTGCTCTCAAGCAGGCTGTCTCACCGGAGCTCTTTGATCACATCTTAGGATGTGAGTCTGCTGCTGAGATTTGGACAACCATTGATGGTCTGTTCAATAGGAAGAATGTAGCACAGCTACAGTTATTAGAGAATGAGTTGGCTAAAGTAACTCAAGGAGATCTGCCCATCTCAAAGTTCTTCCTTAAGATGAAGAACCTGTGCGCTGAAATATCAACATTGGATCCTGATGAGCCTATTTCTGAAGCTAAGTTGAAGAGACACATAGTTCGCGTTTTGCGGAAGGAATATGTGGCCTTTGTGACTTTTGTTCAAGGATGGGCGACTCAGCCAGCTTTGCTGGAGCTGGAAAATTTGTTGGCGTCACAGGAGAGCTTGGCTAGGCAGATGGCCGGGGTGACTATCTCTGAAGGAGGTAGTGAGACTCTCTTCAATGATAAGAAGAAGAAGAGATGGGAGAAGAAGAAGAAGCCTGCTGCTGATGATGGGCCTTCAACTTCCTATCAGCAAGAGAGGAACGCTGCTCCTAAGAAGAACTGGAAGGAGTTGAAGTGCTACATGTGTAATCAGCCAGGTCACTTCAAACGTGACTGCATGGTCAAGCTGCAGCTTGGGCATGTTGCAGATAAGGAGGGAGCTGGTTCCAGTGCTGAGGAAGCCGGGTGGGGAGGAGCTTTCATGACGGGCACGTTTGTCCGTGCTCTTTCTACCGTCGACTACCAAGATGCTGGATAGTTGACTCGGGGCGTGGTCATCACCTCACTGGTGACGAGTCGAAGTTTTCATCGATGCAAGCATTCTTAGGTAATGAAGCTATTATTACAGCTGTTGATTCTGTTCATACTGTAGAGAAGGAGGGTGTAGTCTCTTTGGATAGTGCTCAGGGTCCACTCACGCTTAGGAGTGTCTATCACGTACCTGGCATGAAGAAGAACCTCTTCTCAGTGACCAACGCAGTTGACGCGGGCTATCACGTTCTGTTTGGCCCAACAGAAGTAAAGTTTCTCTGCAACGTATCAGTGGTAAAGGCCGATGTTGCTCATGTAGGGAGAAGAGTAAGAGACTTGTTTGTTTTATCAACAAGCTCTTATGTTGATCGGATGAAAGTCAATGATAGCGCGACTATCTGACATGAAAGGTTAGGGCACGTTGTGATGGACAAGCTGAAAGCCATGGCGGTGAGAAGTCTTGTGAAAGGCTTGCCGAAGTTGTCATCCTACGGAGATGACCATGTTTGCGCGGGGTGTCAGTATGGAAATGCTCATCGTCTTCCATTTGACAAGTCACAAACAAGGAGAAAGGTACCATTGGAGTGTATCCATGGTGATCTGATGGGGCCAACTGTCACCGCTAGTCTTGGAGTGAGCAGATACATGCTGGTGCTGATTGATGACTACTCAAGATACACTTGGGTGTATTTCATGAAGAAGAAGTCAGCTGCTTTCCAATTGTTTGTGGAGTTCAAGGAGCTGGTGGAGGGTCGGCTTGGCCTGCGGATCAAGAAGTTGAGATCAGACAACGGATGTGAGTTTGTTTCATCTGAGTTCTCTAACTTCTGCAGGAAGCACGAGATCCAGAGAGAGCTCACTTGTGCTCATACTCCACAACAAAATGGAGTAGCGGAGAGGAAGATTCGTCATTTGATGGAAACCTGCAAGTGTTGGGTTCATGCAAAGGGTATTCCCAGGTCCTTTTGGGCGGAAGGAATGGTCTGCGCAACTTATGTCATCAATCAGATGTCTCTAAGTCCGATCAACATAAAGTCTCCCGTTGAAATGATGTTCAATGAGAAGCCTAGCGTGGAACACCTTCTGGTGTTTGGATCAACCTGCTATGTACACGTTCTGGATGCTCAGAGGACCAAACTTGATGCAAAGGTGAGGAATCTTGTCTTTGTGAGCTATGATGAGCGGAAGAAGGGATGGAAGTGCATGGATCCTGCGACAAGAAAGTTCGTTATATCAAGAGACGTTGTGTTCGATGAACTGACGACGTATGGAGGTGGCTCTGTTGAGCTGCATGAGAGCAGGGTTGATGAAAGGCAGAAGGATGTTGCTGAAGATCTTCAGGTGGAGTTGTCTGTGTTACCAGGAGCTCCAGGTGTTTCAAGCTCTGAGGCAGAGGCTTCTGGTTCAGGAAGCAGGGGGAGCGACGCTGCAAGTGTGTCCGGGAATGGAGCTGATTCTGAAGAAGCTGTGGAGGTGGTGAGCAAGGAGCAGACTCTTCGGAGGTCGAAGAGGACCATCAAGCCACCAGCTCGCTGTTGCGAAGGAAACACGGTGAGCTTTGTCTCTTGTTTCTTCTCAAGCCCCTGGATGAGAGGGAGCCTTCTAGCTTTAATGAAGCCACTGGAGTCAAGGAGTGGGAAACTGTCATGGATGAGGAGATGGCTGCCCTCATGAAGAATGAGACCTGGGACCTTGTGCCCAAGGTTGATGGTGTTACTCATGTGACCTGCAAGTGGGTATATAAGCTGAAGAAGAAGGCAGATGGAAGCATTGAGCAGTACAAGACACGCATTGTAGCTCGAGGCTTTTCACAACAGTACGGCGAAGATTATTAGGAGACGTTCAGTCCCGTGGCAAAAATGACTTCAGTACGGGTGGTGATGACTTTGGCGGCTTGCCAGGGTTGGAAGATGTGACAGCTAGACGTAAAGAATGCTTTTCTTTACGGGGAGATCGACAAAGACATCTTCATGAATCAGCCACTGGGATACGTTTCTGAAGAACATCCGGACTACGTCTGCAAGCTCCGGAAAGTCCTCTATGGTTTGAAGCTGGCTCCTCGAGCCTGGTATGGGAAGATTGCAGAGTACCTCCATTTCTGTGGTTATCTTGCTTCAAATTCAGACTCGAGCTTGTTCGTCAAGAAGAAGGGGAAGCTTCTGGTCTTGGTACTGTTGTACGTGGATAACATGATCATCACGGGGAACTCCAAGAAGGAGGTAGCTAGGATCAGGGCAGAGCTAGCTATAAGGTTCGAGATGAAGGATTTGGATGAGCTCCACCATTTTCTTGGACTTGAGGTGTAAAGGAAAGAGAGCGGCATACTCGTGTCCCTGAAGGGCTATGCAGATCAGATCGTTCAACGATTCGGCATGCGGGAGGGGACGAGTAGCTCTACTCTTTTTGATTCGGGCATCAAACTTCGGCGGGATGAGAGGAGGATTCTTCCAGATCCTTTGGTGTTTCAGGCTCTGGTTGAGAGTCTTATTTACTTGACGATTACAAGGCCCGACATTGCTTATGCAGTTGGCCGAGTAAGTCAGTATATGGCGGAACCCAGGAAGTCTCATCTGATGGCGGCAAGGCATATCCTGAAGTACGTGAAGTCCACTTCTGATATGAGTCTCCTTTATAGGAAGGCACGAGTTTTACTCTTCAAAGATACTCGGATGCTGATTATGGGGGAGATTCAGACGGCCGGAAGTCAACATCCAATTATGTCTTCACATGTGGATCAGCCAGTATCTCTTGGTGTAGCATGAAGCAAGACTCGGTGTCCATCTCTACTACGGAAGCAGAATACAAGGCTTCGGCCTTGACAGCTCGGAAAGCCATCTGACTCAGGAGACTAGTAGAGGACGTCTATGAAGAAGTGCGCGGTCCTACTCTGTTGTGCGGTGACAATGAGAGTGCCCTGAAACTGGTTAATAATCTAGTTTGTCACGCACTGACCAAACATATAGATATTGAGCATCACTTCATTCAGGAGAAGGTGTTGGAGAGATCTCTTATGGTGGAGCATGTGCGGAGTGAGGACAATGTTGCAGACATCTTCACAAAGCCGCTGCCGAAGGTGTCATTCACACGGTTACGGGGACTGCTGGGCTTGGTCACCACTTCTCACTTCAAGGGGGAGTGTTGAAAATTGTGAAGTGAAAGTGGGGGTTGATCAGGCAGACCGCGCGGCCTGGGCGGACAGTCTGGCGGACTGGTGGTGCGGCCTGGGCGGTCTGAGGTTGCTTTCTGGTGATGGCGACCAGCTTGTTCAGCTTGTTCTGTTGTTGGCTGCTCCTTGAAGTAGCCGGGCGGATAGGTGGTATATCCGCGGGAAAGTGGCGGACTCCTTTTGAGTTCGCAGAGTTCGCTTATGGCGGACTACGTATGGAGATCGCGAGATCGGCATTGGCCTTGATCTCTGGTGGAGCGGTTGGTGATAACCACGGAGTTCGTGGTTGGCGGACTGTCTTGGGAGCTGGCGGTCTGGGTTCTTGTCCGCCGAGCTCGCGCCAGAGGTTCACTGGTTAACTAGACTTGATCACAATCTGTGACAAGTCCAGGTTGATCGCAGAGTCTGCAATGTCCGCTGGTTGACCAGGCGGTTTGTGCCAGTTGGTCGTGGACTTGTTATTGCGGACTGGTGCGGTGTCCGCCGGGTTGCGGACTGGCTTGTTGCCTTGGTTCCTGGCGGATTGGCTGGTGACCGGCCTTGTCCTTGCAGACTAGGCGGATTGCTTGGTGCTAGCTGCGAGCTGGGGTGGTTATTCTATCCACTAGGACAGTGACCACACTTCTCTCTGTGCCTATAAATAGGACCCCTCGTCACATCAACAGTAACTGAATGAACAGTAAGTTGAGCGTGGGTTAATTGTTGTGGCCTCGGATTTGCAGTCTGCGCGGATTGAGAAGGGTTTAACTGGTTTGTTGTTTGCAGGTTGTGTGGTTAACACTGAGAAGACAGGAGTCTGGTTCTGATTGCGGTCAGGGATCAGTGAAGCTTGCGGTTAACAATCGGCGGGTTTGCAGCAGGTCGCATTTGCGGCCAGCCAGTCTTCTCTCCTTCAGCAATTTCCAGTTCAATAACCTGTCCGTTGGTCTCGGCGGGCTAGGCGGTCTGTTCTTTCAGTTCGGCAGCAGCTTGTTCGCGGACTCTGACAGCTAGGCGACTTCTAGTCAGGCGCCTTGCAGAGAGCGGACAAGGTCAGCAGAATAACGGGATGTTCGCGGACTGCGCGGACTCCGTAGATCAGTTGGTTCAGCTGCGGCTTGGCGGTCTCAGCGGACTCGGCGGTCTTTGAGGCAGTTCGCCCGGCTTGATTTTCTTGCTTGTTTGTATGCTTCTCTATTGTACTTGATGAAATCATGTCTCGCCATGTATATCTAGCGTTGTAAAGAAGATAGTTGATAATACAAGACTTGTTGTTGCCTTCTATTGTCTCTGATTTACTTACCTCAGTTTATGGTTGGAGTGTTCCTGCGCCTGGTTCCCGCTTTCCGCTTGATCAAGTTGTCAGCTTGATAGCTCTGAAAGTCTTTACTTGGTATCAGAGATATCCCCTGATCATCTTGTGAAAGCGGGTGTAGCCCACCGCTTGCGAGAGCAGCTGAGCACGAGCGTAGCCTGTCGCTTGCAGGAGAGCAACTGAGGGCGGGTGTAACCCATGCGAGCAAGGGAGTACTGACGCGCGGGGCATGGTGGTCCCGTGCGCTATCACTCATATATTTATATAGATTAATAGATGTTAGCTTTATTATACATCTATACATACATAGATAGATATACATATATAAACATGTGTGTAGATAATACTTAACATTTATTGTGTAGATATACGTACAATTATTAATGTTTCAATCACCCTAAAAATGTTGTTTTTATGAATTGAAAAAATAGATGTGAAAAAACAGATAAAACATGACGACCGTCCAAAGCACTTTATAAAGAATGGAAATGTTAGATATGTTGTACATTATGGGTGGTCGTGTTAGCTTAAAGTCACCTCGGTGTTAGGATCACCCTCCCCTATCATGTATATGTATTACCTTTGTTAATTGTGAGTAGGCACAAAAATTCATTCTTCCTATCATGGTATTTAAAAGGCACCGCAAAAAAAAGTTACCGAATATTTAAAAATTCAAATAAAAAATAACACCAAATAAAACTTACGGATTTGACAAATCACCAATGATGGGTCCAATGCATTTTTATAATTCATGTGGGGTGCGTTTGGCTCATTCCCCCATGATCCCACCATCTAAGTAAGGATTATAGGGGAACCTCCGCGCACGCGATCACGCGCGATCCACGAGCGGGATCGTCTTCCCCGAGCCGTCTGGGGGCCGGCCGGCCGGGCCGACCCCTCTCTCCCGTCGTCGATGGGCCGGCTCAAGCTGGCCCATTTTTCGGTCGGCCGAGAGGCCACGCCTCACGACCGCGAGTCCGCGGCCTCGTGGCGCGACAGCCCTGCCGGCTACCCCGGCCGGCGGGAAGCCTACCCTCCCATGGTCATCACGGGAGGTGTCGGGTTGTCCCCGTTCGGATCGGCACCGGCAGGCCGCACCTTGCGGCCGGTCGGTGCCCCTCCTTGTGGTCATCGCCCGGCCCCGGGGGCCATGCCCAACAGCCGGCGTTAGGCCCGCGCCCGGTGGGCAACACAGGGGCCGCGACCTGTGACCGCTGTCGGAGCTGTGCCAGGTGACCGCCGCCAGGGCCATGCCCGGGGTGCCGCCCGGGTTCGGCCGACCTGCCCTCTCCGGCTGCCGGCCGCACCCCTGACCGGTGTCGGGCCGGCGGCCGACCACCCTCGCCGGGGCTGGCCACCCACCTGGTGGTGGCCGACTGTCGCTCTCGCCCACCTTGGGTGCCTTCCCCGTTGTCTGATCGTCTCGCCACGATCGACGTTGTCCACTTCGGACGTAACCACCAATTAATTAGATAATGGGCCTGCATTTAGCGAAATACTATGTGAATGATATTCACATAATACTAAGCTTATAATTATAATGATGGTGGTTATGGTGTGTGGATAGCCGCATAACCACCATAACCACCTCCCGGAGGCTATAAAAGGAGCCCCAGACTTGCTCATTTCTCATCTTTCTCTCCTTTGCTTTCTTCCTCCTCAGGTCAGAGCTCCGCGGGATTTCTCCTACGAGCCACCTTCGAGTCACCTCCTCTCCACCAGAAATTCGGCTAAGTCCGCAAGCATGTGACAAGGAGGAAAGTCCTATTACAGCAAGAGCTCGTTCGTACACATCACGGAAGCATCTATCCTCACGCAGCGCAGCCTGTTGCCCGCCGTGAGCCCAAGAATTTCTCCCCCCCCCCAAAGTGTAACGAGCAGCAGTCTGTCGCCCTCGATTTTTCAAACAAACTGTAACCGCAAGCAGATAGTAGATTTCGATCGGCACAGACCCGTTCGCGTGATTTTTTACCCAGTTGAGTGGTTTTTTCACGTCAAAATATCGTGCATATATTTTCTCTCATTGATTGTATGCGCGCTAGACCGCTCCGTGAGCTAACACAGTCCAAGTTACTCTGGTCCGACAGGACGTCGAGTTTTGTCGCAACAGTTTGCGACGTCCGTGAGAATCCGAGCCCCCCCCCCCCCCCTCCCTGTGATACTCGTAACTAACCGGGATGGCAAGAGACCGGATTAGCGTCGTTCAAAAAGCTGCAGGAGAAGACTTAAAAAACACCAGATCCTCTCCCTTTCACATTGATAGGCCCGGTCAAAGGGAATTCGTTGGCAAGCTTGATAACGCATTTGCAGATAAACGAACTCCAAGCCCAGATATTGACTATTTATCAGGAAGTAAAGCAGTCTTCTGCAGTGTCACTCAAGCCAGCTAATTTACTGCATTTAGGGGTACTTTCTGCTTCGACCAAACATGCCTCGCACAGGGCATACGAAATAGAAAAAGAGTTTTCTAGCACAAGCAGCTCTGCAACTCCTGCAACGTCAGTCCGAGAGGCAGAAGACCGTCACCTCGATCGTCCCTCGTACAGTGGGAATCTCAGAAGCACGAATAATTACAACACGCCTATGTGGGAGTAAGAGCCGAGCAAACGTTCTGCCCCAATGGACTCTGATCTATTATACCATGACTCGCCGACCACTTTAATAGTGCCTGCTCCAGAAGGTATCTTGGAAATCGAAAGATTCGATGGGACAAACAATCCCCTGACACACATTATGCACTACAAAGCTATCATGTATGATCACAACGCCTTAGATCAACATATGTACCAAGCACTTCAAGCTACGCTAAAAGGACGAGCTCGAGATTAGTTTTATTCCCTACAATGAGAGAAGATAAATAGCTATGCCGAATTGGCAAACCTCTTTGTCAAAAGATTCATTAACACCCCTACCTAGAAGTCCAAGCCCATCAAGGACTTAGAAAAGGAAATAAAGAAGCAATCCGCACTCTGAGTTTAAGAAGCGTTGCAAACGACGTACAGGTGCATACCGAACAAAAGAACCCCGCCGACATCAAAATTTCACTCTACTCAACGCCTCCCAGGGCGAGATCTTCCAAGTCATTCACAACCACCCTGCGTTGCGAAGGCCCAAACCGCTTGATCCAAATCGAGGTGATCTCTCAAGGTATTGCGAATATCACCAAGGGCCCGACCACGACACAGAGGAGTGCAATCACCTAAAGGAAAAAATTCAGCGACTCGCCTGTCACGGGGCAATTGATCAGTTTCTGTCGAAAGAGAAAGAACAGGCTCCTACTCAGAACCTAAAAAGCTTTACCGTAAACATTGGCATACCATCGACCAGAATGAGCCAGGTCTTGGTAGATAAGGGGATCACATCCAACATGTTCCTATCAACATTACTTCAATTTAAGCTAGCAGATGGAGACCTCAAGCTTAGGTCAACCAGTGCACACACTCCTGAGGGCCCTCCAATTCCGATCATTGGCACCATCAGTCTACCAGTCACTTTAGGCGAAGAACCCTTTCAAGCGACTTACGATGTGCAATTCGTCGTTATTCAAGCAGAATCTGATTACACCATAATACTTCAGCAATCGCTCCTGAATTTCCCGTTCTATCCTTGATTTCCCATTCTTCATTTTTGTTTCTCATTTCCTATTTTTTGTTTGGTGTTTCTTTTATTTCAATATTGTGAAAAGCAGCAAACCACAATTCACTCAGACTGTCTTTTACTGAATATTGCATTATGTTTTCCTTCGTTTTTATCCAAAGGGATCACTGTCAGGCTAGGTCGCACAACCGGATTGAATCCTTACGTTCTCCGGTGATCGGATTGAATCATTACATTCTCCGTCGTTATTGCAGGCCAAGGACACACCATCGCCAGAGCTTGCCCCCCTCGCGGTCGCACAGTCAGATCGAATCCTTACATTCTTCGGCACCCTGATCAAATACTTACATTCTCCGGCAATTGGCTCATGGTCGGGCTAGGTCGCATAATAGGATTGAATCCTTACATTCTCCGGTAATCGGATTGAATCATTACATTCTTCGTCGTTGCTGCAGGCCAACGCCCTGCCATCACCAGGGCTTGCCCCCCTCGCGGTCGCACAGTCTGATTGAAACCTTACATTCTCCGACACCCGGATCGAATTCTTACATTCTCCGGCAATTGGCTCACATCCAAGCTAGGTAGCGCAACCGGATTGAATCCTTACATTCTCCGGCGATCGGATTGAATCATTACATTTTTCGTCGTTACTTCAGGTCAACGCCCCGCAATTGCCAGGGTCTTCCCCCCTCGCGGTCGCACAGTCGGATCGAATCCTTACATTTTCTGACACCCGGATCGAATTCTTACATTCTCCGGCAATTGGCTCATTGCCAGGCTAGGTCGCACAGCCGGTTTGAATACTTACATTCTCCGACGATCGGATTGAATCATTACATTCTTCTTCGTTACTGCAGGCCAATGCCCCGCCATCACCAGGGTCTGCCCCCCTCGTGGTCGCACAGTCAGATTGAATCCTTACATTCTCCGATCCCCTTCAAGGATCGCATACTTACATTCTAAGGAAATTGGCTCATAGCCAGGCTAGGTCGCGCAACCGTATTGGTTCCTTACATTCTCCGACGATCGGATTGAATCATTACATTCTCTGCCGTTACTGCAGGTCAACGCTCTGCCATCGCCAGGGCCTGCTCCCCTCACGGTCGCACTGTCGGATTGAATCCTTAAATTCTCCGACATCCGGATTGAATACTTACATTCTCCGGCAATTGGCTCACAGCCAAGCTAGGTCACGCAACCGGATTGAATCCTTACATTTTTCGGCAGTCAGATTGAATCATTACATTCTCCGTCGTTACTGCAGGCCAGCGCCCCGCCATCGGCAAGGCCTGTCCCCCTCACGGTCGCACAGTCGGATTGAATCATTACATTCTCCGACACCCGGATCAAATACTTACATTTTTTGACAGCCCTCTCTTGGCCAGGCTCGGCCCCACGGTTGGATCAAATCTTTACATTCTCCGACCTTCGGATAGAGTCGTCACACTATCAGACATTGCCTCAAGATTACATCCCGTTAGCTACCGGAATACGTACAACAAAGGGAGAATAACGAGAACAATACTATCACATCAAATAAAGGTGCAGGAGTGCTCCACAAAATCACTGAAGGGCGATGACAAACATACATCAAACTCAACATAGCAAAAACGAATATGTACAAAACATACACATATAAAAATACAAGTCGCTACTCGCCGACCACATCTACAATAGGCTCAGGGCTCACTCCCTTCGTCATCAAAAATATCATCAAAGCTAAAGCTTGAGACGTTGCACTTCAGACGCTTGGCTATCAGGCGAAAAGCCTTCGACACCCCGCGTCTAAGCGCAACCTCGCGGACATCCTCTAGCTGAGGCTTAACCGCTCGGGACCAAACGTCCTCACGGACCTCCTCGGCAAGTAAATTGCGATCGCGCATGTAGTCTAAGGAATCCCTATACTTCTCAAGTCCAGCCGCTTTCATCTCAAGTACCCGCTCTTCTGAAAAAAGACACGCTATCTCAGCTCTGGAAGCCTTCAACTCCGCCCTCAAGTCGGAGCTCTCCTCCTGAGCAGTCTTCAACGTTTGCACTATCTTCTCCGTCATGGACTTCTCTGTTTGCAATGATGCTCGAGCTCCCTCCATCTCTGACTTCAACTCCGATCCGATCCGCTGAAATTCAGATACCTCTCGATCTAGCTCCTCTCTGTAGGTCGCAACTGAAGCCTTTGCTGCCCGAAGCTTCTCCTGAAGAGTCAAATATCCGTCTTTCAAGCTCACATATGATTGTTCCATGTGAACGCTATATGCGCCTAAACTTTATTCTCCAAACAACAAACAAAGGGTTAAAATATGTTCAAATTAATCAGTTCAGATGAAAAAAAGATGAACGGTTCGCTTACTACGTCACTCATTGCCTTCAAAGAAGAAGACACTCAGGGGGCAGTAGCCTCCTTGTTGGAGACTCAAGGGACAAACATCTCTACCACCTCAAGATCTAAATCAGCTGGAATATGCTCATTGCATGGGGCCTCCTCAGTCAGGACCTCTCTTCGACGTGACGAAGTTTGAGACTCCATAGTTGTATCACAGTTACCCTTAAAAACGAGCTTCCTCTTGCAAACTAATGGCGCAGCGCGCTCAACCTCAACTGAAAGGTCACACTGGGACAGACACTTCTCCTCAACGAACAAAGAAATACTGAACAGGCGGTTCGCCAACTCCCGAGAATCTGAGAATCCCAGTATCGGCGTGAAGTCCCTCTATCGCCCTCTCTGACGTCGGCAACGATCGGGCAAAGAATTACAGAGCTTTGTCATGCCCCAAGAATTTCTGACATATCCAAACAAGGTGTTCTCATGACGACAATCTATCCCGATCTCAAAGTCGTGCCAACTTTTGATGCTGCAAATGTCGTCATTGTCTCTGCAAAGAGAGTTTTGAGCCATGCTCCTTGAAGAAAGTCACCAGTCCCATAATGTGAGTCATTCCTAGTGGAGTAAACTGGGATATCGTGACGCCGCAGAACTTGAGGATATCCATCACCTCCTCGCACTGTGGAAAACGAAAGCCGGACTTCAAAGTCGTCTCGCAAAAACCCCTAGGTGGGTTCTAAACTCTCTCTTCAGTACAAGGTATCTTCACATCAAGATCGGCAGGTAAACCGTACCTCTTCCTTCAAACTGTAACTTGCTCAGTAGTGAGCTTAGAGCACAGCCGCATAGGCCTCGTAGGACGCTTCAAAGCCTGAGAATAAAAAGCAAAGAACTAGCTAAGAATGTTCAATTGAACGCCAATGCACGCAAGTCCGCGATCAACGCACAAACTAAAAACGTGCAGGGTCTCGCCTACCCAAAAGAAGAGCACAAGCACCCACGCGAGCAAAGGGGCGTGCCTCACGCACCTATAATACGTGTGGTGCACACAAATGAGCACACACACACGCCAAATGCGTGCAAGGGTGCGTGCGCGCGCTCCCGCCCGCGTCCCAGGTGCGCGCACGCGCGTGCCCGAGCCAAGGGGTGCCTCGGCCGGCGAGGCCACCCCCGCATCGGTGGCCGGCGCTTGTCGGCTTCGCGCTCCGGCCCCCCTCGTCTATGCACATCCCTCGTTTTTCGCCTTTTTGACGGCTTACCTTGGCCCATGAAGCGCCGCCGTCCGCCTTCTCTCGAACCTCTCCATTCGCATCACCATTGTCGCCACCGATTGAATCCTTCGTCGGAGGAGAAGAAATCATCGCTCTTAACACTAGGAAGGTTTCTAACACCGAGAATTTTGGGGGGCAATTGATGTGGCCAAGTCCTTTTTATAATTCATGTGGGGTGCGTTTAGTCCATTCCCCCATGATCCCACCATCTAAGTAGGGATCATGGGGGAACCGTTGCACAAGCAATCACGCGCGATCTGCACGCGGGATCGTCTTCCCCGAGCCATCCAGGGGCCGGCCGCCCGGGTCGGCCCCTCTCTCCCGCCACTGGTGGGCCGGCTAAAGCCGACCCATCTTTCGGCCGACTGAGAGGCCACACTTCACGACCTCGAGCCCGCGGTCGCATGGCGCGGCAGCCCCGCCGGCCACACCGGTCGGCGGGTGCCTTCCCTCCCGCGACCATCGCGGGAGGTGTCGGGTCGTCCCCGCTTGGACCGGTGCCGGTCGGCCGCACCTTGCGGCCGGTCGGTGCCGCTCCTTGCGGCCGGCGCCCGGCGCCGAGGGCCATGCCTAGCAGCCGGTGTCGGGCCGCGCCCGTTGGGCAGCACCGGGGCCGCTCCCAGCAACCGCCCCCGGCAGGTGCTGCGCCCGGTGGCCGATGTCGGGGTCCTGCCCGGGCTGCAGCCCGGGTGCGGCTGACCGACCCTCTACGACCGCCGGCCACACCCCCACCCGGTGTCGGGCCGGCGGCCCATCGCCCTCGTCGCCCACCTTGGCGCCTTCCTCACCGTCCGATCTTCTCGCCACGATCTCCGTCGTCCACTTCAGGCGTAACCGCCCATTAATTAGATAATGGGTCTGCATTTAGCGAAATACTATGCTTATGATTATAATGATGGTGGTTATGATGTCCGGATAACCGTATAACCACCGTAACCACCTTCTGGAGGCTATAAAAGGTGCTCCAGGCCTCCTTCTCATCTTTCTCTCCTCTGCTTTCTTCCTCCTCGGGCCAGAGCTCTGTCAGATTCCTCCTACGAGCCACCTTTGAGCCGCCTTCGAGCCACCTCATCTCCACTAGAAATTCGTCGTAAGTCTTCAAGCGTGCGGCAAGAAGGAAAGTCCTACTACAGCAAGAGCTCGTTCGTGCACATCGCTGAAGCAGTTATCCTCACGCGGCGCAGCCTGTTGCCCGTTGTGAGCTTAAGAATTTCTTTCTCTCGCCCTCAAAGTTTAACGAGGAGCGGTCTGTCGTCTTGATTCTTCAAACAAGCTGTAACCGCAAACAAATAGTGGATTTCGATCGGCACAGACCCGGTCGCGTGGTTTTTTAGCAAGTTGAGGAATTTTTCCACGTCAAAACATCGTGTGTATATTTTCTCTCTCATTGACTATGCGCGCTCGACTGCTCCGTGAGCTAAGACGGCTCAAGTTACTCCGGTCCAACCGGGGCGTCGAGTTTGACCGCAACAACTAAGATAAGCATTATTGCGATAGTTTTCCTCCACCTCATCATTTTCGGATTCACTGCCGCTACAAATTAATTTAAAAATTTTCAATAATTTTTTTTATATTAAAATAACCTCACATCAAGGATAAGTATATAAGTAACCTGATATTTAAGAATTCAAATAGTAAAATAAACTCCATACCTTGGGAATGAAGGTGTACGGTAGGGAAGAGCTTGACAGAGGCATTTTAAATTAACATAAAAGTAAGATGGCTATTTAATGAGATCCAAACTTTCAATTATAACAATAAAATATTTTTGTATGACATAAAATAAAAACCATAATTAGAAAATAGAGGTAAAACTAGAAACACATCATTTCATGAAAATATTCCCATTTCTAACACGACCCAAAAAAGCCGACTTGCTCATATGGATCTGAGCAAATTCTTCCTAATGCTTTTACAGAACTTCCCTCTTTTATCATCAAAGCATCACCCATTAATACAATGCCAACATTATTTGATGTCAAATTCAAAGCAATACCTATTGCACCCTCTTCAAATTCTATTAATTCACCAGTCATTCCTTCACCAAGACCATGAATACCAACAATGACCATCATTTATGCAAAGATAGTCATAGATATATTTAGATATATATATATATAGATATAGATATAGATATATAGACACACACACAAACAGAAAAGATAAAATGAGGGTGCAATATATAAGTATCGATCTATATATATAGGGTTAATTACCTTGTGTGTGTGTGTGTGTCTTTATCTTTACATAAATGTGTGTGTTAATTACCTCACGCAAGCTGAAATTATGTAGGGTTTATTACCTCACCATCATTTTATCTTTACTGCTTGTGTGAGATAATTAACACACATTTATAGATAGATACCTATTACTGTTTGTGTGAGATAATTAACACACATTTATAGATTCTTTACTGCTTGTGTGAGGTAATTAACACACATTTTATAATGGGAAGAATAATTTACGCCGTATGCATTAATGTATGATGTATCTGTCTTTTATAATAGTACAGATACATGAAGAAACATGCATGCGCCTCAAACTTGTATAAATATCAGGGACAAGTGCCCTAAGAAAAGAGAAAAGGAGAGAAAAAGAGTCTTGTTAGAGAAAGAGAGAGATGAGAGAGAATTGGAGCGATGTGAGAGGAGGAAGAGGGGAGGAGAAAACCGAGAGGATGGAGTTTGAAGAAGAGAATGGCCGCACTCGTACAGGTTTTATTCATTAACCACGCACGCATCTTTGTAGACTCTAATACTTGTTCCTGCTCACTATGCTGAAAATTAAGTAATAAGAAATGCATATATTAATTAATTACATATTTCGTTCTCTAATGTGTTTCCAACGGAACCATTGTTTTAGAACACCCGACCAAGGCTCTGTTTGGCGGGACTTATATTCACCGGTCAAGCGGTCAGGACCGCATGAACCGGACCTAAATTAAGGTCCGGTTCATGCGGTCATGACTGCTTGACCGGTGAAAATAAGTCCCCAAACGGAGCCCAAATCTATGGAACTTCAACAACTCTATGATAGTAGTGTTTTTTTTCTAAACTCACTGGAGCAAAAATGTCACGCCAAACGAAACCTTAATCTTACTGAACTTACTCAATCCAACTTATATTCAACGTCATAATCTATCATAATTTATTGTTTGCATGATGTTCTTAATACATTCATCATCATATTATAAGTTGGATTATAATATGATTAAATAAATATAAATCTTCTTTTGAATATCTGCATGCATGTGTTCAATTGTATTAATTATGTATATTAAAGCTCCATTCATTTGGAAGGAAATGAGAGAAGAATTTGAATGGGCCCAAACGATCATAGTTGGTAATAAAATGTGTGTTAATTACCTCACACAAGCAGTAAAGATAAAATGATGGTGAGGTAATAAACCCTACATAATTTCAGCTTGTGTGAGGTAATTAACAGACACGCATTTATGTAAAGATAAAGATACACACACACACAAGGTAATTAACCCTATATATATAGATCGATACCTATATATTGCACCCTCATTTTATCTTTACTGCTTGTGTGTGTGTGTGTATCTATCTAAATATATATATGACCATCTTTGCATAAATGATGGTATTCATGGTCTTGATGAAGAAATGGCTGGTGAATTAATAGTTTGAAGAGGGTGCAATAGGCATTGCTTTAAATTTGACATCAAATAATGTTGGCATTGTATTAATGGGTGATGTTTTTATGATAAAAGAGGGAAGTTCTGTAAAAGCATTAGGAAGAATTTGCTCAGATCCATGTGAGAAGTCGGCTTTTTTGGGTCGTGTTTAGAAATGGGAATATTTTCATGAAATGATGCGTTTCTAGTTTTACCTCTATTTTCTAATTATGTTTTTTATTTTGTCATACAAAAATATTTTATTGTTAATTTACAATGCCTTTGTCGAGCTCTTCCCTACTATACACCTTCATTCCCTAGGTATGGAATCTCATAGACTTGTTGAGCGCAGGATTAACGATGTGAATGATGGTCGGAATCTTGAGAGCTTTAGTGATTCCCCTCCGCCGGATGATGAGGTTGAGGACAACAATCAGAATGATGATTATCTTAGTGATTCGTTAAATGGGTAAGTTTTTTTTGGAGTTTATTTTTCTATTTGAATTTTTAATTATCCGATTACTTATATACCTATCCTTCATGCGAGCTTATTTAAATATAATAAAAATTATTGAATTTTTTTAAATTAATTTGTAGCTGTAGAGAAGAATCTGAAAATGATGAGGTTGAGGAAGGCTATCACAATGCAGTTTATGTTAAAGATTCGTCAAATCCGTAAGTTTTATTTGATGTTTATTTTACTATTTGAATTTTTATATATAAGATTACATTTTGTTTTGCAGTGCCAGTGGAGGGCGGCTAGGGTGAGTTAAATTATGTTTGCAACATTTCAGATTTTATTAATATGTAAATTATTTCATAAATTTAAATTAACAAATTATTAGTAGCAGACTGAGCCCACGGGATCACGATGAGGTCCAGGATGAACGTAATTATAATCCAGAGGAGAATAGGGGTTCTTCCGAGTCCATGTAAGTTGGCTTAATTGGTGTAAAAAGAAAAAATGTGAAATTTTTTGTTTGATTGATTTTGATTATGTGAAATAGTTTTATCTTCCATTTTTTATAGGGACTCGGATTCAGATGATGATGAAATTAATGAAAATGACGTGCAAATGGAACTTATGTAAGTTATTAATTTAAGTTTCATTGCCTTTTTGGAGAATTGTTTATGCAATTTGGTTTTTGAAATATTTTATTATTATTATTTTAATATTATTTTATAGGTTTTTGAACCAGAGAAACATAATTGGAGCTGAAGAAGGCGGAGATCCTACTGATTTTAGGACTGTTTCCATCCTTTATAAAGTGCTTTGGACGGTTGTCTTTTTTTATCTGTTATTTCACATCTTTTTTTTCAATTCTTAAAAACAATATTTTTAGGGTGATTGAAACATCAGTAATTAATACTTTGAGAAACCGAAGAATACCATTTAATTTATGCAGCATTCACAGAAGAGAGCGAGAGGCTCTCCAACACTGGAAAAATTCATCAAATGTTTCAAGTATTATCTACACTGATGTTTATATATATGTATATCTATCTATGCATAGATGTATAATAAGGCTAACATCTATTTATCTATATAGATATGTGAGTGATAGCACACGGGACCCCCATGCCCCGCGCGGTAGTACTCCCCTGCTCGCACCTGTTACACCCGCCCTCCGTTGCCCTCCTGCAAGCAACAGGCTATGCTCATGCTCAGCTTTGCACTGAGCTACACATGGCAGCATGCAAAACAGGTTGCAGCTGCAAGTGAATCATGTTGGTGGCAGTAATGGCTTGATCAGTATCAAACAATCATGCCCGCATGTGTTTATTATTTTCACGAAGAGCATTATTGAGTACTATGAGTGCTTGCACATGTATGGCTCCCCTATGGAATAGCAGATAGTTCTAAACAATGAAATGAAGGATAATTAAAAGGAGTTAAGAGTTGAACTCACTTGTTGATGGAAGAATTTTCTTTAGCAGCATTAATTTATGGAAATTTGTTTTGTAATGAAGTCCTCCTGCCCTGCACAGGTAGTTGCAACCTTGACATTTTTCTTCTATAAAACCATGTTATAATTTATAAAGGCCTTCTCTTACAACAACAGAATAAATTGATATACGAAAAAAATGGTTTCAATTCAAAATGTGGAAGGCGTGACTGCTCATGGATGTTTGTATTGCATTTGAGAATCTTTATCCTCCTCTATTTCATAGGAGAAGTAAAAGTAAAGAAAGTCTCAGTCTGCATAAATCACTGTGAAGAATGATCACTTGAATTAGAACACATCATTGTGGCAATACTAGTTATCTACTAGCAATCAACCCAATGGAGTTTGAGCAAAACTCTATTTTCTCACCAGGCACAATCTTTGTAAACATATCAACTGGGTTGTCATTTGTGCGTATTTTCTCCAATATGAGAGCACCTTCAATCGAAGAGTGTATGTGATGATATCTATGTTTGATGTGCTTAGTCCTAGAATGAAAAGCCGAATTTTTGCCCAAGTGAATGACACTCTAACTGTCACTGAATATGCTGCAACCGACCTGCTCAGAACCGAGCTCCTTCAGTAAACCCTACAGCCATATCAACTTCTTGCTGGCTTTAGATGCAACAATATATTTAGCTTCCGTTGTTAACAGGGCAATAACCTTTTGTAACCTTGACATCCAAGTAATAGCAGCACTTCCAAGATTAAACACATAATCTGTGGTACTCTTATTGTTGTCAGCATGCTCAATGTCTTCACCAACACGCTCAAATCCATGATCAGTCGACACGCTGGTAATATCTTCAAGCTCAATAGACGGGCTCATCAAGCTTATCTTGATCTTTGATCTGATCTTTATACATCATATTTTCATTGAAGATCACATTCCTGCTCCTGAAAGTCTTCAAGCTCACGTGGTCCCATAGCTTATAGCCAAATCTAGGACCACTATACCCCAAAATAGTGCCGATCTTTGATTTTGTATCCAACTTTGATCTTCTCTCGACATCTACATGAGCATAAGCGGTGCACCCAAATATCCGCAAGTGTGAAAGATTCACTTTCTTTCCGGACCAAGCTTCTTCGGGTAGCTTGCAATCAATGATCGTCCCATCAATCTTTATTATAAAAAAGAATATATCATTCTTCAAGCACACCATATTTTTAATATTAGTCTCACCATCGTTCATTAATCAAAGACCACGGATCGTCCACTTAAGCAAAAGCCCACAGATTGTCCTTCCTCCGCTCCTCTCTCCCTCCCCTCGTGCCCTAGCAAAATCCCGTGCCCTAGCAAAATCCACTTCGTGCCCTAATTTTGGTCAGACCCTCGCTCCTCCCCTTCGCCTCCCCTACATCTGATGCCCAACAATTAAATACTCTTTGAGAAACCTTCAAACCTTTTGTATCAATTAAATATTTGAATGACATGGTATAAAGTACAAAATGATATATCTAACTAAATTGTTGCATTGATGTTCATTTCAGAACAAATAACAAATAAACATAAAAGTACAATGCAACTAATGATTTAAAAGCAAAATATTTCCAATTGTAGAAAGTTGCAACATTACAATATTGTTCAAGCTTCAAGCTACACAAAATGGCCTGTGCCTGAATTCATAATAGTCATTGTAAGACTCATTGTTATAGTCATGTCAATGCCATAAACTATACGAAATATTGTAATTAGAGTCGCTACAAATGCATAGTCACAATTTGCACTTATGGTAGCACCAAAAGTTTCATTCTGTACAATCTCGTGTTCGCCGAGTGGGCACATCCGCCTAGACGCACGAGCCAGGGCGACCGGCCAGCGTTAGTATAGAAGGCGGGCGAGTCCAGATGGCCGGCTCGCCCTCGACAAGGACAGGTGACCGAGCTGTGCGAGCCAGCCCATCCGGCACGCACCTACCTTGGCGACCTTGTCGCTGGCCCGCCTCCGAATAGGGCAGGCGAGCCATCGCAGCCCGTCTCGCGCTCGCCTAGGGATAGAAGGCGAGCTGCGGGAGCGAGGCCGCGTCCGCCCAATAGGGTAGCGAGTTGACCCCGTGACCAGTAAACTCACCCCTGTGGGGTCCAGAGGCAAAATTACCTGAATGCTCTTGCGGAGGGTGCTAATAGCTTTCCAGAACAGCGGAGTTACGATGTTGGCATACCACTCTTGGCTGTGTATAGTCGTCTAGAACAGCGGAGGTTGGCTATTGGCAGACCGTTTTTAGAAAGTTATAAATAGACCCAAGGGGGTACCTCAGAAAACATGCTTTTTGTGCCTCCGTCTTCTTGCGTTTTCTGAGGTATCCTTAGCTCGGCATTTGGCTAGAGAGGGGAAGCGCTCTAAGATCTTTCGGGTGTGTGGTAGAACCTCCATGTCGTGCCCTTGGGTTTGTCCCCTGTTCTCTTCCCTTAGTTGTCCAGCTCGCGGGAGAGAAGTAAGTGTGTGATCACCCCTTTTCAAAGGGTGAATTTCACAGAGACCGAATTTTCGATTTCAACACATTCTTCTTTGACAATTTAACATTATGCTCCTTTGTAACCTACATTTTTTGGAAAAGAATAAGACTTTGTTAGGGATCGATATACCGACAAAAATGGCTTAATATTGTAACAGTACTCCTACAAAGTTAAAATTAGTAAGTAGTCTCTTGCTAATCTGACACTTAGACGTGAATTAAGTCAAGCTATGATGTGTTATCTTTAATAACTGAGCTAGCCAAAGGCTATTCGATCAAAATGTGTATACTTCATAAAAATGAGTTTGAATATTGAGCAGACTAATGAGCAAGATTTGCCTTTTATTAGCTAACAATTCTCCTTTTAAGTTCTTAACTCTAATTGTGTATGTTGCGTAATTGCCGCCCCTCCATGATTCCATCCAGATTCTTCTCCTGGCCAGCCCGTTTTGGAGACCGCTCCAAATATGACATCCTTATTATTCTGGTGTTGATGGAGGATTTTTGGGAAGAGATTGATCTCTCTCCATGGTAGCGCCGACCCCTCCTCCTTACCCTCTTAGGGTCTATCCATTCTATAAAAAGAGGAGTGGTCGACCGTTCATAGTAGTGCAGAGCAGCAGTCTTTGGTGTTCTTCTTCCAGGCAGGTGCTTGGCTCCCGGCCTCCACCCATTTGTCGGACTAGTAGTTTTCTCATTTCTGCAGAGAAATATTTCGACTTCTTCCTCTCGGCCGAC
The DNA here is from genome assembly GCA_039583875.1 of Platanthera guangdongensis. Taxonomy (NCBI): domain Eukaryota; kingdom Viridiplantae; phylum Streptophyta; class Magnoliopsida; order Asparagales; family Orchidaceae; genus Platanthera; species Platanthera guangdongensis. Next base: position 29,631,415 of record CM077157.1, read on the forward strand.
CAGTTCATCTTGTCGCCGAATCTGTGTTCCTCTTCCAGCCAGCTTTCTCTTCTTACCGCAGGAGTCCATCTTGTAAAGTTTTGTACACTAGCGCCCGGAGGTAAGGCCACCGGCTGTGATACCTCACAGGAACAGTTTCCTCTCACCGCCAAATCTTTTCTCGTCGCAACATGTACGGCCGAATCTTGGAGGATTCAAAATTTTCATCTTCCCCTCAGTTTATTTTTCTCCTCCATTTTAGTCGTATTGTATGCTTGAGAAATTAATAGTAAATTCAACTCTGCTTGCACAGTGGACGTACCCAATTTCAGGGAACCACTTTAAAATTGGTGTCTTTGTTTGTGGTGTCTTTATTTATTTTTCATTCTTATTATTTTGTGCGCTTATTATTCTTTGCAACCACTCGTTTGGCCGTCAGAAAAATTATTTGGAACAGAATTAATCCTCTACACTCGAACTGGTTTTTCATAATAAGTGGTATCAGAGTCAGGTTGGATCGGCGACTAATTGGATGTTCCGTTTCAATTTGTGTCAATAGTAGATAACAATATAGGTCTGTTCCCTGTCTTCCCAATTTTGATCCGCAAATTTCTCAGGTCGCCTCGGTCTCAGTGCAGATTCCCTTAATTTGGTCTCTATGACATCTTCCACACCCAGTGCGAAAGTTGAAATTGCAAAATTCGATGGGAAGCACAATTTTGGTGTATGGCAGCTGAAGGTTAAAGCACTACTAATTAAGGAAGGTTTACACTGTGTCCTATTGGGAAAGACTCATAAGGATGTTGAGGTTACCAATCGCATGTGGGATGATTTGGATCTCAGATCTCTGCCCATCATACAACTTTGTTTGCATGATGATGTGCTATATGAAGTTCTTTCAAAGATGACTGCCTTTGGTCTTTGGGCAAAGCTGGAGAGTGTCTACATGATGAAGTCTCTCCCCAATCGCATCCACCTCAAGTAGTAGTTGTACAACTTCAGCATGAAGGAGGGTTTCTCTCTACATGACCACCTGAATAGTTTAAATAAATTGTTATCTGAGTGTCTCAGCATGGATATTCAGGTGGAGGAAGATGACAAAACAGTTATTCTTCTGAACTCTCTTTCAAAGTCCTACGAGGGTATGGTCACTACTATCACCTACAGTAAGGATATTTTGTATATGGAAGAGTTCACTGCACCCTTACTCTCAGATGACCTCCGAAATAAGTCGTTCGACTCAGGTATTCCTGAAAGTTTAGCTTTATTCTCTTAGGGTTATTAGTCTGGTTCAATCAAAGAAGACAAGTCCAAGAAAAGTTCAAATAGCCACTGCAACTACTGTAAAAATAGGATCATGGGATAAAGGATTGTTGGAAGCTTTGGAATAAGGAGAAAGGGAAGATCCCTGATGATGATAAGGGAAAGTCTGTCGCATCTCTATGCCTTGAGGATGTCGATGAGGAAGTTCTCTAGTGTTTTTCTCACCTATCTTTTTTCTTGTCTTTTTCCTTTGTGTGTTTTCTTTTGGGCTTCCTATTTTTTGTCATTTTTATTTTTTTTTATGGTCTTTATCCCTTCATTTGCTTACATTATTTCCCTTTATTTTAGCTAGTCATGTCATATTTATGCTTGTGTTTCTATAACTCTTATTTTTGAGTTATTTTTCTCTGGTCAAGAACTTCATTTTATGAATACAGTTTGGTCACCTATATTACCCAAGCTCTTTACTTGTTACTCCTTCATATTACATGAGTTTAGAGTGTGTATAATAAACATTTGATTAGTTCTCATAAGCGTTCATTTTTTCATGTTGAGGTCGGTTTGTTTACATTCTTTATTGATGTGTATGCATTTAATAATTTATCAAAAAGAAGTTATCTTGTGCAAAAATTGTTATCATTTTGATTAAAATATTTGATTAATTCGAGATAAAAATTATTAAAATATGAATAAGTTAGTATTTTGTGAAAATTGGGGTTAATATCATCATTTTGATTTGTTTTTATCACAGTAAGTCCGAAGTATCCACCTTGAAAGGTCAAAGGTTGAGCATCTTTGAAATTCAGGAAATATGTTATAATATTTTTCGCAGTTCAGAAAAATATGTTGTAACATATTATTTGTTGTTTGGAGCAGTTTTTAGTAGTGCAGAAAATTTGTTGTAACATATTTTGCATTTCAGACAAATTTGTTGCAGCAATTCGGCGGGAGTAGAAATTTGAATTCCGAAAATATTCAAATTTGGGTTGTTTCAAAGGCAAAAGAAGACATCTATTCAACATTTAAAATATTCTTTCGAGAGAGAAACATATATAAAAAGGCTAAGGTGAAATAAAATTGGAGCTTTTTAATGATATTCATCATTATTCAAGAGGAGGGAACTATGATTTTGAAGAGGAAAAGTCGCACCGGATCTTCATCAAAAAGGGATTTTGCGCAAGTTTTAGTAGAATTTTCTACAGCGTTTAGATCTCTAAACAATCATGTCTTGTGAGATCTCTCTAATTTCATGACGTATCTCCCAAATCATGAACTAATTTCCTAGTGTTGAGACCAGAAAAATTCCCTACTCCAAAAATCGGATCAAGGCAGCCTAAGGTTACTGGCTCAACGGTTGAGCTCGACAACTAGCTGGTTAAGGCATGAGAGTCATCGAACAACAAACAGGACCTTAGGCGCTGCGTCAAGAAGGTCCCACCACGTACCCGGAAGCTTAGAAGAAGTCACCCCTCCACAACCAAAAATGGTCGAGCAGGGTACGAGGAAGACTAGCTGGTAACTAAGTCACGGCGATTAATGGGGATCGTCGCTAGGTCGCAGCCTGGTCGCTCCGAAAAAGTAATTCAAAGGCTCAGCTGACGTGCAAGAAGAAGAACTTACGAGATCTTGGCGAGATTTCAGATGCCTCTCCTTGTACCCCTGGGGTCCTATTTATAGGAAAATCCAAGGGGAGGGGATCTTATTTATAGACCCACCCTTGACGACTAGGCGACTTCTCTGGAGGAGCTCGTCATACTCGCCCTAGCCTTCTACTGCCTAACGCGTTGACTCTGACCTCTGTCTTGACTTGCTAACTTTGACTTCTGCTCTGGAGGGGTCCATCGTCGACGAATACGGGTTGTACACAATCCCCGCTCTTTTCAAACGACGTAGGAACTCAGAAAGAAACATCCAACTCTTATTCGGCGAACTTCTTGGCCGAGTATCTGAGTTACTCGCCTTTGATGGATGCTTGTTGAACTATATAAATAGGGGTGGTCTTTGAGGCACGTATTTTGAAATCTGTCGGGTGTCGACATCTTTAAATCTGCATTGTGTCGAGACAGTTGAATTGTCTCAACACAACTGTCTGTCGGGTGTAGACACTTTTATACTTGCTTTAAATCTTCACTGTGTTGAGACAGTTGAATTGTATCGACACTTCCATCTGTCGGGTATCGACATCTTTAAATCTACACTTCAGTCTTCATTGTGTCGAGACAGTTATATTGTCTCGACACTACTATCCTGAGCTTTAAGGTGTCGAGATATTTGACTTGTCTCGACACTGTTGACTTAATCCTTCAAGGTGTCGAGATAACTTACTTGTCTCGATACAGCTGTCTTGAATCTTCAAGGTGTCGAGATAACTGGATTGTCTCGATACAGCTGACTTGAACTTCAAAGTGTCGAGATAATTGTCTTGTCTCGACACTGCTCCTGCAAAGGTGTCGACATAGTTGAAGTGTGTCGACACTTTTGTACTTTGTCATTTCTTTGCACTGTAAGTTGCTAGGCTCTGACTGTCCTGACTTCACTAAGCACTTTTAGTTGTATGGCATTGAGTGAACTTGCTTCACTCGACGCTTTTGGACTTAGACAATTTTTTGCCTGTCTAGTCAGCTTCTTTGATTCCACCTGTCAATATAACTTGGACCACCTATTCAATTAATATGACATAGGCAACTTGCATGCATGAACTGAAACATACATCAAATACATGCTTATGTATATCATTGAGTTGAAAGGTCTTCTTCAAATCAATTACATTGTTTCCAATGTACCCAACACCTTCCTCAAAGGTGAGCTAGTCCTGCCCCTCCGCCACTTCGAAGTCAGCCTGCTTCCTTCGGGAAGAGAGGATCGTGTTTGACCTCTCCATCTTCTGAAAGGTGTTCGTCATCGCCGCGACTGTCGAGGGAGTCATCTTCTTCAGCAGCCATGTTCGCACACTAATCGGCATAGGGAACAAAGTCTACCGGTGGAGCGAGTATCTGATCATCATCGCCAACGACTTTGAAGGCGTGTCGCGGAGTCCGCACCAACCCGTCGAAGTCGCCTTTCTGTCGTCGATCTTGGAAGGCGCACGCGAGAGGATTTTTGAAGCATTCCGCGGGCGGGGGTTTGATGTCGTCTTCTGGTGCATCAACATCAACGTGCTCGATGAAGTCCTTCCCTGCAAATGTAAGAATGTGTGAGATTCTTCCATCCTTGCTACATCACCTCTGTTCGTTTATGAAATCGCGCTAACTGATCTTCGGTGCTTGCAGAGGCTTGTGAGCTCCCGCGAGAACCACTTCCTCCGGCGAAGGAAGTCGCATCCTCGCGCTAAGAGACACCGAACCCGCTTGCCGAGGTCAAGGAGATCCTGCCTCCGGCGAGCAGCAAGGGTCAGTCGCTCGTCGGCGATAAGGGCGACTTACAACAGAAGAAACTCTCCAAGGGGAAGGAGAAGGCAAAGTCCCCGGACCATGCGAGAAAGCAAGCAAAGCTCTCTCGCGAACTCTTCGACGAGAGGGAGTCTCCATCCGACGTCGGGGCGCCTTGCTACCACCTGAACTATAACCTCGTGTGGGAAGGTAGGGATGACTTTGGTTGACCGCTAGTCTCCTGGTCCGAAGGAGAGCAGAAGGTGACTTTGAGCTCGAACATCCTCGCCTGGTCGGAAGACTGGGAGGACAAGGGGGGCCTTCGATGTCGTCTTCACTCTCTATGGACGAGCAGACGTTGAGTTAATGTTGGAACTCAGCCTGGAGATGCTCGCCCACCAGACCTTGCGCTCGATCCTGCGGACTGCCGAGCTCGGGCACTTCATAGCGAGGAAGCTCCTCGAGACAACGTTGAAAATCATCTCACAGAAGGCGATCGACCTCGGGATGCAGTATGCTCGTTGGAAGGAGTACGAGGTAGGTCGCCTCCTCGGCGCGACTTAGTCGCTTCTGCACTTGGAATTTTTTTCTGACTTTACATGGTTGATCATCCCAGGCCACCGAGATCGAGACAGCGAAGAACTTCTCCGAGCTTGAGCAAGAGCTCGCCAACACCAAGGCCGACCTGAAGGCTTCTCAGGTTCGGGTTGTCGAGTTGGAAACTCGGCTGGTCGCCATCTAAGATCGCTTGGGTCCTTCCGGTACTCGCCCGGCTGAGCCGTAGGAGGCAGTGTCCACGCATAGGATGAGCAAGAAGATCTGCATGCACGAGTACAGGATGCCCGCTATCCACCGCAGGATAGTTCGAGCATCGGGGGAAGGTGTTCTCGCCAAATTGAGGATGGACGGCTTCCTCAGCGCGGAAGCCGAGCACCTAACGGTTCTGGATCTCATCTCATTCCTTCTTTCCGAGGAGTCGAACTCGCCTGATTGTGTCCTTTCCTCGGCCTCTAGTTCCAGCTGCAGCGACATTAGCAACGGAGAAAGTAGCGATTACACTATGTTTTGCATGTCTCCGTCTTGAGGAAAGCCTTAGTGGAGGCTAGTGTGGTGATCGAATCAGCATCGGTGCCAATAGAAGAGGACTTGAGGACGCGAGTTCGTCCAGTTAGTATAGACGATACAGAAGTTTGGCAGTTGCGGAACAAAGAAGTTAAGCTTGTGAAGGTACGTTGGGATAACTGCGGGCGTGACGAGTTCTCTTGGGAGCATGAGCAAGCAATGCGCGAGGACTAACCCGAGTTATTTGTGTAATGTTGGTTTGAAACAGTAACTGATATGTAGCAATAGTGTTTTGAAACATTGCAATATTGTTTTCGGTTGTTTGTCTGACTAGAAATGGTTTGTGTAAAGTTGTTGTAACAATGTTTTTATTTGACGCAATAATTTTCTTGCTGTCTTCCTGTATGAAGATTAATTTCGGGGACGAAATTCTTGAAAGGGGGAGGAGTTGTAACACCCCCAGTTTTCAGACCTGGAGTCGCTGGAAGCTAACGCCCGGCGGTAGAGATACCGCTGGCAGTAGGACGATGAGCTCAACATTGGATCTAGCGCACGATCATTAGATCTAGTGCGCACGACCACTGGTCGTGAACCACTGATCGTGCGCACTATTCTCCATTTTTCCAAGTTCTGCCTAGGGCAATCGCACGACCATTGGACATAGTGCGCACGAACACTGGTCATGCGCCGCTGCTCGTGCGCGTTTATCCCATTTTCTCTAGAGTTCTGCCATTATTAATCGCACGATCATGGGATCCAGTGCGCACGACCACTGTTCATGCGCCACTGATCTCGCGGGCGAGTGCAGTTCCATCATTTGCTTTTGTGGTCGTTCGATGCTTCCTTAAACTCGATCCAAGGGCCCAGGATCTTCCGCCCAAAGGCCTTTAATAGGGCTGAGAGTGTATTTTCCCTCATTTTTCTCATCTTTTAGAGTGAGAGTTAGGGTTGGAGAGGAAGATAAGGGAGGAGGAAGGAGAGAGAGCTTTCTTCCACCATAGATGGAGCTTCAGAGCTCCGATCGTCGTTTTGAGACCAGATCCGTGGAGAGGGCGTGGAGGCGCTCGTGTCAATCCGTTCAAAGCAAAGATTCCATGGCTAGGAAGAGAGGTCGTAAGGTAACGGCATTTCTCCTCTCGGTTTCTATGATGCGTGCATAACATCTTTTTCTTTCTTGCTTTTCAAGCTTTTGGGCACCAAATCTCTCAAATGAGAGAGTTTTGGGTCGTCATGGTTCAAGAGAAACCACCGGGTCGATTGTGTCCATCCCCGGCATGATATTGCATTAGATATCCGCTCCGTTAGTGGATTGGGCATTGTGGGTGAAGCCGTAGTCGCGGCCGTTAGTCTGACTCGGTGATGTTGCATAGCGAGCCTTAAGGATTTTGTAGAAATTCGTTGCGGCAAGATGTCGTTTGTGATATATGTGTTCCCCCCCCCCCCCATTTTTTGAGTGAGTACGTGTAGCCGGAACCGGACAATGTTAGCTCCGCGTTGGCGGTAGATGATTTCCTTGGTGCGCGAGAACGTTGCAGTACGAATGATGGATTAGGGTGGGAAAGGCTATGGATTGTAATGTGCTAAGGTGTGGTTTTGTCTCCGTGGTTGGCTGGCTATCCCGTGACGTGCAAGTCATGTGGGGAGAGTGTCCCGGAGAGACTAGTCCCCTTATGTGAGACTGACGAGAACGCCAAGCATAGGACAAGCCCGGGCAATGAAGCCCACGAGCGGGTGGGGTCCAGCAATGGTTCTTAGAATTGGTTTGTGTGTGAGACGGAATCCTGACGTGAGAAGTCAGAGTTTGCAGGCAAGCCCGGGTCTAAGACCCACGAGTGGGTGGGGCCTTGGCAAGATTTACATGTGGCAGCTTGTATGTCGTTAGGGGAATTGCAGTACTCTTTTTGTTTGCGACTTGACGCCGATGGGGAAATTGGAAGTCCCCAGTTGTTATGATGATGTTCTAGATGCATACGCGATAGGGTGCCTTGGGTGAAGCCCAAGTTTGCATACATGTTGCATAGTAGGTCCCTTTGATTATATGTTCAACATAGAAAATATGTTTGTTATTTGAGACATCCAAACCTGTTTTAAAGTTTTACATGTTTATGTATATGACATACGAAGTGCTGACTTGCAGGTTCGAGGTCTACCCCGGGGTCCGTTAGGGGCAGCCAGGAGGAGATGTGTTGGTTACACAGTACATGTCAGCCTTTGCTGTCCCAAGTTACCACAAATTTTTACAGGGCAAAGATCGCAAGCGGGAGCAAGTGCGCTGGCCAAAAAGGTCTAAGCCTCATGAAGTGATTACCATGCTTACTAGCTTATTTTCTTCTTGATTGTGATGCTCCATGTTATTGTTATTTCCGACTTGTATGCCGAGGTAGCTTAGGAGTGTTTTTGCATGTTAATGTTTGACCTTGTTGTCATTCAGTTTTGGACTTATTTTGTGTAAGGCCTTAAGGCCATTTTGATACTCCTGATTGGTAGTGGATAACTTCTAGTTTTGTTGGTATGTTTTCGTTGTTGCTTTATTCTGAGTTTTGAGTTGGGTAGTTAATACCATCTTTTAATGCTAAAGTTGTGGTGTCTGTATGTTGTGGGGCCCCGACCGGACCCATATTATATGGTCATTACGGGGGAGGCGTTACACTGACCCTTGCGGGGACTTTTCCTCTCACACTCACTTCTTCTGACGAGTCGTGTTGAGGTCTCGCGTTTGAAGGGCCTGCAATGGTTTGGACCTTTCCCCCCATTCTTGAAGGAGAGAAACCTTGCTCCTTGTGTTTTGGGAAACATATTCCGATAGACGACGCCAATCTGTTGGGGAACCATACGACGTTCTTAGTAGACTGAGCCTTCTGAACCGTATTAGTCCGTGAGCGGCCGAGCGTGCCAACAGTCAAAGATAAGCTAGGTGTTGGGACGGAGATTTGGTGACATGGAAAACCCATAATCTGAGTGAAAAACCATGTGGTCAGCACGATGCTGACCTAACTTTTACTGTATGAGCGTTTTTACGTAGCTTCTTAGAGGAGAACGAGGGCGACAGAACGCGCCTCTGTACAACTTATGAGAGGGGAGGAGAATGAGAGGGCGGTGCCACCGGCCGTCACGCTACTTTGGCGGTCTTCCGGTGGTTATTTACGGGAGGTGCGAGCGTTTCCTTCATTCATAGTTATCTTGATGTGACGTCGAAGATGGCTTTTCTTGACCCGCTCTCTCGCGGACCTTGTCTTGTCTTGTCTTCGCGGCCTTCATCGCACTTTGCGATGGCTGTCTTGGACGTAGATCCTGCGGAGAGAAAGGGAAGTGAGTGTTGAAGTGTTAGACCGGGCGGCCTGGCGGTCTAGTCTGGCGGGTTGTTAACCGCGCGGTCTGGCGGTCTCTCTCAGAAGCTTGGAGACCGGGCGGTCTAGCGACCTCCTATTGCGGCCTGTTCTCTTTCTGCTGGTGTTGCCGAGCGGTTAGCTCATTTGTCTAACCGCGTGGCCTGTGCGGTCTCCTTTATTTCTAGCCGCTCAGCCCTGTAAATTTTTAGTCCCACATTGTTTGTTTATACTCTCTTCTATCTCCTCTATTCTATAAAAGAGAGGTCATACCTTTGTAAAGATTACCGTTTTTGGATAATAAAAGTTCAATTATTCAAAATTATGTCCTTCTGTTAGCTGCATGTTCGCTACTTTTACTTGGTATCAGAGCACTCGGTCCTTTCCACCTGACTCCGCTCTCTCTGACCGTGCGGCTTGTTTATTCTTTCCGCGACCTGTTCTCGCGACTTGTTTTCTCTTCTGACCGATGTACTGTTCGCGCGACTTCTCCCTGTTCGCGCGCTTTCTTTTGGTCTGTTCTCTACCTGTTCTCTTGGGTACTTTGCTTCCTCTTCTCTTCTGTTCGCTCGGACTTTTCAGTGCGCGCGACCTCTTCCACGTGCCTTGATCTGCTTCCTGGCCGCTGGTGTTCTGCCACCGTGCCGCTGCAGCTTCTTCCCTTTAGCCCGCTGCGGTTTCGTCCTTGTCCGCTGCGATGTCTTTCTCGTGTCCCGGCCTCTTCCTTAGGTCGTGCGGGTTGCTCTCCTTTTTTCTCTCCTCGCAGCTTCTCTTCTTCTCGCGCGGTTTCCTGTCTTCTCTATGGCCACTTCCGGTCTCTCCACCCCCGTTATCTCTACCTCCACCACTTCTGCAGCTCCTCCTCCTCCTACTCCTTCAGGCAACCTTGGCACGCTTTCTAAGCTTGTTGGCTCCAACTATCCCAATTGGAGTGTCTCTTTCACCTTTCTTCTTCGCTCTCAGCGCAAGCGTCATCACCTCACCGATGATCCTCCTCCTCTTAACTCTCCTGAATTTGATGACTGGGATGCAAGTGATGCCCTTGTCCTCACTTGGCTGGCCAACAGCCTCTCTGATGAGTGCCTTCCTGTCATTCGCCATGATGAGACGGTCAAGGCCGCCTGGCTTCACGTCGCTGCTCTCTATTCGAAGGGGGGCCAGACGTCCCACATTTATACTCTTTATGCGGACCTCTTTGACCGCCCCTCCATGTCTCCTATTGCGGCTTACCAGCAGGTTCAGGCTCTTGGCGCAGAGATCCTACAGAATCGCCCCTTCTCCGCGGACTTGGCCGACCAGCACAAACACTTCTAGGAACTCCTGGTTGTTTGTTATCTTCTCCGTCTTCCCGATTCCTATGATATGATCCGCCAGCAGATCTTGGGTGAGGCGGAATCTCCTACTTTGGATGCCACCGCGGCTCGCATTGCCGCTGTTACTTCGCTGCTCCAGCGGCCTCTGTTGCCCTCCCCTCCTTCCCAGGAATCCTATGCTCACCAGGCTCAGCGGGGGGGGGGGGGGGGGGGGGGGGGGTCCTAGTGGCCGCAGCCACTCAGGCGGGCGTGGTTCGTCCAGGTTCCTCTGCTCTCACTGTGGTCGTACCGGCCATTCGGTTGACCGCTGCTGGCAGAAACATCCTCATATTCGCCCTTCCGGTGATGCTCCTTCCTCGACCTCCGCCTCCTCTCGGTCGTCTGCCTCTGTGGCCACGACTTCAGGTAGTACCCACGTCGTTACCCAAGTTAAATGGCTGATTGACTCGGGTGCTACAAATCATATGACTGGCAACCCTCATTGCTTATCTCTCCTTGAAACGCATGACCGCATACCCCCGGTTCGTGTGGCGGATGGTTCACCGTCCCCGGTGCTTGGGACGGGCATGGTTCAAGTTACCCTGTCGCTTCGCTTGGAGGACACTCTCTATGTCCTGAAGTTCCCGTGCAATTTATTATCTATTACTACTTTATGCCGGCAACTTCAGTGCTCTGTCTTATTTACTCTCACTTCTTGTTCTTTTCAGGACCCGAGGACCCAGCGGACGATTGCTACTGGGACTGAGAGCGGCAGCCTCTATTTCCTCGACAATGTTTCCACTCTGTCCGCCTCCTCCTCCTCCTCTACAGATCTGCTTCAATGGCATCTTCGCCTTGGCCATCCTCCTCCTCGGATTCTTCGCCAGCTTCTGCCCCACTTACCTCCGATCAATCCTCCGCTCAACTGTGATGCATGTCAGCTTGGTAAACATCATCGCTCCTCCTTCCCGCCGAAGCAAGGTCGTGGCTCCTCTCGCCCATTTGATCTCTTTCATTCCGATGTCTGGGGTCCTGCTCCTACCATCACCGTTGGTCGGGGTAGTTCCTACTTTGTAACTTTTATAGATGATCTTTCTAGATGTACATGGGTGTATCTATTAAAAGATCGCTCTGAACTCTTTTCTATCTGGCAATCGTTTTATTTTATGATTAAGACTCAATTTGGTATTTCTATTAAAGTTTTACGCTCTGATAATGCTAAGGAATATCTTAGTCATGAGTTCTCCTCTTTCTTTCGGCAACATGGTCTTCTTCATCAAACCACCTGTGTTTACATCTCCCAGCAGAATGGGATGGCAGAGCGTAAGAACCGTCACCTCCTTGATGTCGCTCGCACTCTCCTGACACAGATGCAAGTACCCTGCTCCTACTGGGGCTACGCTGTGCTCCTCGCCTGCTATCTCATCAATCGTCTTCCCTCCACGGTTCTCCATGGTCGGACCCCCTTCTCCATTCTATACCCCCACAAGGAACCCTTTCCTCTCCCTCTCCGTGTCTTTGGGTGTACGACTTTTATCCACACTCCCTCCACTACCCGCGACAAGCTTTCCCCCCGTTCCACCAAGTGTGTCTTTTTGGGGTACTCTACCACTCAAAAAGGCTACTGCTGTTTTGACCCCGTTCTGCGCAAACAATTTGTCTCCGCGGACGTGACATTCTTCGAAAATGCATCCTACTTCTCTCTTGACTCCTCTCTTCCTCCTGATGTCTCTACTTCTCCACCGCCTCTCTCCGTTCCTTCCCCACCTCTCGACGTCTCCCCTCTTCCCTCATCTCCTCCCCCGTCTCCTTCTCTGTCCGTCGCACCTACCACCTCTCCACCCTCTTCTCCACAGCCGTCTCTCTCTAGTCCCGGGCCAGCCTTCTCCGCCACGGACGCTCCGGTCGCTGAGGCACCCGTCGACCTGGATCTTCCCATTGCTCTTCGCAAAGGGGTGCGGACGTGTACTCAACACCCGCTTGCGGCAGTTGTTTCCTATGATCGGCTTTCTCCTTCTCGCAGGTGTTTTGCATTGGCTATCTCCGCTGCTACCACTCCCAGCACCTACCAGGAGGCCCTTGCTATTCCTCATTGGAAGTCTGTCATGGATGAAGAGATGACTACTCTTACTGAACGGGGTACCTGGACCCATGTTCCTCCACCAGTGGGTACTGATGTGGTTGGCTGTCGATGGGTTTTCGTTGTGAAATTTCGCCCCGACGGCACTGTAGATCGCTATAAGGCCCGGATGGTGGCCAAAGACTTCACTCAGACTTACGACATTGATTACTTTGACACTTTATCTCCGGTTGCTCGCCTCAGCACCATCCGGGTTCTTCTCTCTGTGGCTGTTAACAGGGATTGGGCTATTTCCCAGCTTGATGTCAAGAATGACTTTCACTATGGAGATCTTCAGGAGGACGTCTATATGAAGCAACCTCCTGGGTATGTTGCTCAGGGGGAGACCCGCGTATGTCGTTTGAAGAAGGCCATTTATGGCCTAAAGCAGAGCCCTCGAGCACGGTTCGACAAGTTCAGTGGTATTGTGGCTACCATCGGCTTTGCAAGGAGTTCGGCCGATCACTCCTTATTCATTCGCAAAACGGCCTCGGGACTGGTGGTTTTGGCAGTATATGTAGATGACATTCTTCTTACTGGCGATGACCAAGCTGGGTGGACTTGATGAAGAAACACCTCCGTCAACACCTGGTCACGAAGGATATGGGATCCCCAAAATACTTTTTGGGGATAGAAATCTCTCGGAAGCTGGACTCGTTGGTTCTCTCCCAACGGAAGTATGCCCTTGATCTTCTACAAGAGGCAGGATTGGCAGGTGCCAAACCGACCCGGTTTCCCATGGCTATTGGAGAAGATAAAATGTGGACGGATGACTCGCCTCTTCTATCTGATGTTACAAGGTACAGACGTTTGGTGGGCAAACTCATCTATCTCACGGTGACCAGACCCGACATCTCCTATGTTGTAGGCAAGGTCAGTCAGTTTATGCAAGCTCCCAGGGAGTGTCATCTTCAGTCTGCCTTGAAAATTTTAGAGTATGTCAAAGCAGCACCGGGCAAAGGGCTAATCTTTTAGAGAAATGACCATCTGAGGGTTGAAGCCTACTAAGATTCAAGTTATACGGATAATAAAGGCGATCGTAAATCCACATCAGGTTTTTGTACTTTTGTTGGAGGAAATCTTGTGAGTTGGAAGAGCAAGAAATAGTCTGTTGTCTCCAGATCCAGTGCAGAAGCCGAATACCGGAGTATGGCGTCAACCACGTGTGAGTTAAAGTGGTTGCGGGCTCTCATGCTTGACCTAGCAGAGGTCTATTACTATTCTCTTCCTATGTTCTGTGACAACAAGGCTGTTATATATATATATCCAAAAATCCGGTCTTCCATTAGAGAACAAAGCATATAGAGGTTGACTATCACTTCATTCGGGAGGAGATTTTGAAGAAACAGATTTGTACTCCGTTTGTCACCTCTGACAAAGAATTGGCGGATATCTTCACAAAACCGGTCTCTACTTCCTTCTTCCACATTTGTGACAAGCTGGACATGATTGATATCTATTCTCCAGCTTGAGGGGGAGTGTTGAAGTGTTAGACCGGGCGGCCTGGCGGTCTAGTCTGGCGGGTTGTTAACCGCGCGGTCTGGCGGTCTCTCTCAGAAGCTTGGAGACCGGGCGGCCTGGCGGGTTGTCGAGCGGTTAGCCCATTTGTCTAACCGCGCGTCCTGTGCGGTCTCCTTTATTTCTAGCCGCTCATCCCTGTAATTTTTTAGTGCCACATTGTTTGTTTGTACTCTCTCCTATCTCCTTCATTCTATAAAAGGGAAGTCATACCTTTGTAAAGATTACTTTTTTTGGATAATAAAAGTTCAATTATTCAAAATTCTGTCCTTTTGTTAGCTGCATGTTCGTTACTTTTACTGTGAGAAATAAGTGAAGAATGAAGTGAGCCGAGAAAAAGACCTTTTCAAGTAAAACTGAGCTTATTTATAAATTTTGATGAGGGCGGTCCAGTAATTTCACCTAGTAACTACCGGACTGGCCAATAGAATCGCTCAAAAATGATCATGCGGATCGCCACATTTGGCAAATGATGACCCTGCCTCTGGGCCGAAAGAAGGTCCACCAGCGAAAAATGGCGGCCCGACGACGACGGCGCGGGCGGTCGGCTGCCGCCCGTCCATAAGAAGGGAGGCCGAGAGGAGTGGTCGGCCACGGAGAGGCCGCCCGGGGGGTGGGTGACCTCGGGCGGCCCTCTCAGGGGGCCAGCCACGGCTAGGCCGCCCGGATCCGAGCGGTCTTGGCCGGCCTTTGCGATGACCGACCACAACGAGGCCGGCCAGATTCGAGCGCCTTGGTAGGCCCTTGTGAGGGCCGGCCGCTGGGAGGCTGCCCGGGGTCAGGCGGCCTTCGTCGGCGCCTATAGGGGGCCTCAAGGCCCCCCGAATCCGTACGGCCTTGGTCGGCCCCTGCGAGGGCCATTAACGCTGAGGCCGCCCGGGATTGGGCGGCTTTGGCAGGCCTTCTGCGGGACTAGCAGCGGCGAGGCTGCCCGGGATCGGGCGATCTTGGCCTGCCTCCTGCGGGACTGGCCGCGGCGAGGCTGCCCGAGGATGGGTGGCCTTGGCCGACCTTTGCGAAGGCCAGTCGTGGCACGACCACCCATCTCCAAGCGGTTAAAGAGGGGAAGGGAGGCGGCCGACCCAGACTGGGCTGCCCGGCACCGCCGGTTGGCGGCGGCTCCGCTGTGCGCGGGATCCGGCACGCGATAGTTATTGCGTGGATCAGGCATGCGGATCCCGCGCGCGGTGGTTACCTACATTACTCCCCATAAACTTAGTGGGGGGAGTGAAAAAATTGGCTATTGCAACCCGGTTCTGCTATAAATTCGGGTTGATCACACAAATCTTTTTTAACATATATTTATTTAGTTAATATGATGCAATATTTAACATATATTTATGTAGAATTTTTTAATTCTAAAGATATGTTCAAATTAAATTTAAACATTTTTTTAAAAAAAATTGGCTTAATATTTCTCAATTTTTGTAATGAAGTAGGGCTAATGCAATATTTTAATAAATTAATAGAATATTATATCACACTGTGACAATATTGAATATGAGGGTGATGTTGGAACAGGTAAACTAATTCCAAATATTCAGACGAGCAGTTAGCCTAAGGTATTGGTTATGTGATCCAACTCTACAGAATTAGATGACTAGAGAACAAGAGACTCTTCAGAATCAAATGGCAAGAGAGAGAGAGATGTTTATAAGCAAATCCTGGGTGTTGCATAGAAAAGGTCTCGCAGCGTACCCTGAAGTCAAGAAAAACTTCTCCGCAATTAAAAGACTGGGCGAAGTACGAGGAAGACATCACTTTGGGAGTAGTAGAATTGTAGGGGGTGTCAAAATTTCAAAAATGTCATTTTTGGTATCCTTGAGGCCCTAATAGACAAATCCGGGTGTACAACCCCGTGTCCGGCGAGCGGGTCCCGCCAGAGAGGTTGAGCAGAGCGGCAGAAGGGCTGGCCCGCTCCCGCCCATTTCGGGCGAGCGAGCCGGCAAGGCGAGCGAGCGGGTCGCGCAAGGAATCCTTGGCCAAAGCAGATAAGTCCGGCGACCCGTGATTGGCGAGTCGATCAAGGTCGCGACGATCGTCGGCCAACCCGCACGCGACCTGGCTGCCGGTCCGCCCGGCAGAAGACAGGCAGCTCGCCCGGCACGGCTCGCACTCGCCCGGCACGGCTCGCACTCGCCCGGGGAGGATGGACGAGCTATGAGAGCCAGGTCGCGCCCGCCTCTCACGAAGGGGAATTGGAGGCGAGCTGATTCCCCAGGGGTGCGAATAGCTACTCAGAACAGCGGAGCCTCGCTGTTGGCAGACCAGGTTGGACTGCGCATAGCTATTCAGAACAGCGGAGTTTGGCTGTTGGCAGGCCCAACCAGGGGCTTTTTGGTATTTCCAGGTCAGTTCTTTTGGTTATTGGCAGTTCAGATTCTGAAAATCTATAAATAAGACCCAAGGGGTATCTCAGGGGACACGCTTTTAGTGCCTCCTTACTCTCATTTTCAAGTGTTCTCTGAGGGTACCTTAGCTCGGCTCTTGGCTAAGGAGGGGAAGCGCTCAGAGATCTTCCGGGTTTGTGGTGGGACCTCCCTGCCGAGCCCTTGGGTCTGTTCTCTCTTGTCTCTTTCGTTGTTTTTCTTGCAGGAGCAAAGTAGGCGCGAGACCACCCCTTCCCCAAGGGTCGAACTCCACAAGAGACCGGATTCCGGTTTCAACATCTTGGTGCGGTGAGCGTGGAGAGTGGTCAGTGCAGAAAAGCTTCGGCGAGCTCAATGACGGGAGGACAAGGATCCGACAGGCAGAACTCGCCGCCCCCTCCGCCTCTCGCAACAGTGGGAATGTTTGAAGACTTCAGGAACGAGGTGCTGGACCTCTTCAAGATCGCACTCGGCGTGCGGGCCGAGTGCTCGACTCCGGCAGCCCAGATCGCGGCCGCCCCCTCTCTGGGCGAGGACGCCCCTGGCCGGCGAGCTGGAAAGGAAGTGGCCGAGGAAGGCCGAGGGGGAGAGCTCTTGGGACGCGAGCTTTTCCCCGGCTCGGCAAGCCGGGGCAGGTTCGGCGAGCTGGGACCGCGGGATTCGTCGGCTCGCCCAGTGGGGGGAGGCAGTCCATTCAGCGAGCTGGTCTCCTCAGCACCAGTGCCAGAAGGGTTCAGGGAGCCCGAGATGTACTACTACACCGGGAAGGGAGACCCGGTCCAGCATGTCCAATGGTTCGAAGACGTGGTCTCCATCCGTCAGATGTCAGACGGATTCAAGTGCCGTCTCTTCGCCATCACGCTCTGAGAGAAGGCAAGGGAGTGGTTCCACCAGCTGCCGGCTAGTTCCATCTATTGCTTCGAAGACTTGCGCCGGGGGTTCATGTTGAGGTTCACTACTTCGAAGAAGAGGAAGAAGGAGTCTGAGTCCTTGTTCCACATTAAGCAAGGAGTGAACGAGACGTTGGGGAGCTATGTGGATCGATTCCAGGAGGAGGTTACCCAGGTCCAGGAGATGTCGGGCCATAGTCTGATGATGGCCTTCACCCTGGGCCTGCAGCAGGGGTTCTTCCGAATGGAGCTGAAGAGAATTCCCCCTCTCTCCTACGAGGAGTTGATGGAGAGGGCGGCTAGAGAAGTCGACGGGGAGGCGTCGAATCTGGAGTTCGCAAGGAAGCTAGCCAGATGGGCCACCGAGGAAGAGAAGGAGTCGAAGGGAGGAAGAGCGCAGGAGGAGAGAAGAGGGGAGCCCAGGCAGAGGGAGCAGAGGCAGCTCCAAGGACAGCAGCCAGGGTGGGGGCGTCAGGAGCCCGACCGTAGGCTGGGCTGGAGACCAGAGTGGCAGGGGCAGGGGCCACAGAGGGGGTACTTCGGAAGGGGTCACTACCAGGTAAGGCAGGACCAGTTCCACCCACCGGGCTGGAGGCAGGGTCAGAGGCCTCGGCTCCCCGATCAGGAGGAGGCCATGGCCATAGCTCTGGGAGCAAGAAGGGGGATCATGAGAAGGAGGAGAAGGGAGTTCAGGGTGGAGCTACCATACTGCGATTTCCATCAGGAAGAGGGGCACGCAACAGCCACGTGCCCGGAATTCTTGGAGATGAGAGGGAACAGGGGGCGGCAGCAGCAGCAGGAGGAGGCGCGGCAGGAAGTGAGGATCGAGGAGGTCCTGCCTCGGGCGGAGGAGGATCGCTGTGAAGACCGGGTGGATGTGGGGACCCGAGGAGGGATCAGAGTGATCCACGGGGGAGTGGGGATCGAGGCTTCCCGCAAGGCAAGTCTCCACACCATGTACCGGCGGAGCGTCGCCTCTACGTCCCAAACCCCGCCGCAAGAGGAGAGGATCACCTTCTCCAGAAGTGATATGCCGGACCACGAGGATCCGTTCTGTGATGCGCTGGTCATCAAGGCCGCCATCGAGAACTTCACTGTCTCTCGGATCCTCGTGGACAATGGGAGCTCCGTGAACGTCGTCTTCAAAAAGGCGTTTGACGCGATGCAGGTGGAGGCAAAGAGGGTGTTGGCCTCGGACGGGCCCTTGTTCGGGTTCTCGGGAGAAAGGAAGGAAGTAGAGGGAGGAGTTGGCCTCCACGTCACCCTGGGGGGGGCAGTCCCGAAACTGCAAGTTCGTCATTGTGGACGCCCCCAGCAGCTACAGCGCAATCTTCGGGAGGCCCCTGATCAGCGCCTTCTGCTGCGTCCCCTCATCTTTCCATCAGTGCTTGAAGTTCAACGCTGAGGGGGTGCAGGTCAGGGTTAGGGGGGACCCTAAGGTGGCACGGGAGTGCTACGTCACCGCGGTGAACACCATCTCTTGGCAGGAAGGAGCCGAGGAGATGGGGCGGAGGATGGAGGAGGACGAGCAGGAAGCCGGAGGGGTGGAGCTGGGAGTGAAGGACTGCGCACAGAAGGCGGAAGGAGATTCGGAGGAAGTGGCCGAAGTAAGGGCTGTGGGAGGGGAGATGGAGGTGGAGGTCCCCATTCCGGAGGAAGGGGATGCCGAAGGATGGGGGGAGTGGTCCAGGTTGGAGGCCGCAGAAGAAGTGGTGGAGCTGGAGGTGTTCACCCGGGGTGGAAGGATGGAGAAGGTTCGCGTCAGCGGAGGGCTGACCCCGGAGGACCAGGGCAGGATGCTGGAGTGCATCCAGAAGAACGTGGACATCTTTGCCTGGAACGCCGCGGAGATGCCGGGGGTTGACGCGGATGTGGCCTGCCACCGCCTCAACTTGGACCCGGGGACACGCCCCGTTCAGCAGAAGAAGAGATCCACGGCGGACAAGCTGGCGGAACCCATCAAGGAGGAGGTGGCAAAGCTTCTCAAAGCCGGCTTCGTGTCCGAAATTCAGTACCCCGGCTGGGTCTCAAACGTTGTGATGGTCAAAAAAGGAGACGGCCGCTGGCGGTTGTGTATCGATTTTTCCCTTCTTAATAAAGCTTGTCCTAAGGACTGTTACCCTTTGCCTCGGATCGACGCGCTGGTTGATTCAGCCGTCGGCTTTTCTGTAATGAGTTTTTTAGATGCCTTTTCAGGTTACCATCAGATCAGGATGCACCCCCGGACATCAAAGATGTCTCATTCATCACAGGGGACGGTTGCTACTGCTATAAGATGATGCCGTTCGGGTTGAAGAACGCCGGGGCCACCTACCAAAAGATGATGGATAGGGTCTTTAAGGAGCAGAAGGGAAGGAACTTGGAGGTGTACGTGGACGACCTCATGATCAAGAGCCGAGACGTAGACTCCCACCTCCGGGACCTGGAGGAGACGTTCGCCACCCTGCGCCGATACAAGATGTGGCTGAACCCCCTTAAGTGTGTTTTCGGGGCTAGCCGGGGGAAGTTCTTGGGGCATCTCCTCACCCCCACGGGGGTCGAGCCGAATCCAGACAAGGTCAAGGCTATCCTGGAGCTGGGGTCCCCGCGGAATGCAAAGGAGGTCCAACGGTTGACAGGGAAGCTAGCAGGACTGAGCCGCTTCCTTTCTCGGGCAGGGGAGAAGTGCTCCCCCTTCTTCAAAACGCTGAGGGGAGGCCAGAGGTTCGAATGGACTAAGGAATGCGAGGAGGCGTTCCAGGCCCTCAAGGCGCAGCTAACACAAGCCCCGCTGCTCCAGGGGCCGAAGGATGGTGAGGATTTGTTCTTATATCTCGGGGTCGGGGCAGAGGCCTTGAGCTCCGTCTTAGTGCGTGAAGAAGGGAAGAGGCAGCTCCCTGTTTATTACGTCAGCCGGGTCCTGAGGAAGGCCGAGCTCCGTTATCCGATCTTGGAGAAGCTCGCATTCGCACTAATCGTCTCGGCTCGGAGGCTACGACCTTACTTCCAGGCACACTCGATCCGAGTGGTGACCGACCATCCGCTCCGCAACATCTTCGAGGGGGTGGAGCATTCAGGCCGGCTAGCCAAGTGGTCGGTGGAGCTGAGCGAGTTCGATGTCTCCTTCGTTCCGCGGCTCTCGATCAAAGCTCAGGCGATGGCCGACTTCCTGGCCGACTACGTGGTAGAAGTAGCGGAGGAGGAGCTCACCCGCCCGACTCCTTGGAAGGTGAGGGTGGATGGAGCCTCAGGAAGGCATTCTCTTGGAGTAGGAGTGGTACTGGAGAGCCCTCAAGGGACTCAGATTGAGCAGACGGTGGTGGTGCATTTTCCCATTACCAACAACTAGGCCGAGTACGAAGCAGTGATAGCGGGGCTGCGCCTGGCCAGGGAGTTGGGGGTGCTGGATGTGGAGGTCCTAACCGACTCCATGGTGGTGGCTTCCCAGATCAACGGGGAGTTCGAAGCAAGGGAGCCCGCTCTGAAGTTATACTTGGTCAAAGTGAAGGGGGCATATGGACCTTCCAGACCTTCTCCATCCAGCACGTGTCAAGGGGAGAGAATGACCATGCCGACCAGCTAGCAAAGCATGGCCCCCGAGTGGGGGGCACCATCACCGACTTGTTCCGCCCCTCCATCGAAGAAGGGGAGCTCATGGAGATCGACCAGCAGCCTTCATGGATGGATCCAGTGGTAGTTTTCCTCTCCACGGGAGAGTATCCGGAGGGAGTAGACAGGAAGAAGCTGAGGCACAAGTCCGCCTACTACCTCCTTAAAGACGGACAGCTGTACAGGAAGACCCTCTCCGGGATGCTGGCTCGCTGCGTATCCGAGGGTAAGGCGTAGAGGATCCTAGAAGAAGTCCACTCCGGGGAGTGCGGGAGTCACTCCGGGAGTCGGACCTTGGAAGGAAGGATAGTCAGACAAGGGTATTTCTGGCCCACCCTGGGCCGGGACGCCGCAGAGTTCGCAAGGAGATGCCATAAGTGCCAGCTATTCGCCCCCCTCCAGCTACAGCCGGCCCAACAACTCAAGAGTATCACGGCCCCTTGGCCCTTTGCAATCTGGGGAATGGATTTGGTTGGACCATTCCCCCAGGACAGCGGCCAGCGAAGGTTCCTCCTAGTGATGATCGACTACTTCTCAAAATGGATGGAGGTGAAGGCGTTGGCCAAGGTGACCTCCCAAGTGATCAGGAACTTTGTCTGGGGGGAGATCATCTGTCGCCATGGGCTGCCCCAAGCCATCGTCACCGATAACGGACCCCAGTTCGCCAGTGCCGAGTTCACCAGCTTCTGCGAGCAGCTTGGAATCGACCTCAGGTTCGCCTCGGTCCACCACCCCAGGAGCAACGGGCAGGTGGATGCGGCGAACAAGATCATCGTCAATCTCCTCAAGAAGAAGGTGGAAAACTTAAGGGGGAGCTGGGTGGAGCAGCTCCCCGCCGTTCTTTGGGCCCTTAGAACCACCCCTAACACGGCCACGGGGGAGACCCCCTTCAAGCTCTCCCACGGATGCGAGGCGGTGCTCCCCATAGAATTTGAAGTCCAAACGCCGCGAGTCGGGACGGCCAAAGAGGGCCGAGAGGAATGGCAAGCCGAGAACGAGGAGGAGCTGAGACTCTCCCTTGACATGGTGGAAGAGTTGAGGGACCTCTCGGCCATCCGACAGGAGGAGGTCAAAAGGAGGATGGCAAAATACTTTGACAAGCATGTCAGGGTCAAGCAATTTGCAGAGGGGGACCTGGTGCTGAAGAAGGTGGATGCGGCAGGAAGGTCGGCATCCGTGGGGAAGCTCAACCCCAGCTGGGAGGGGCCATTCATTGTGAAGGAAGCTTTGAAGTCAGGGGGCTATCGGCTCCAAAATGTAGAGGGCGAGACCCTGAGTCTCACCTGGAGTGGAGACGACATGAAGAGGTTTTTTCCCTAAGCACCTGTAAGCGACACTATTTGTTATAATAAAGTCCTTCTTCTCTCCCCCCTCAGAATTTCCATATCCAGCTTGCTCAGAGAATTGGAATGAGTTTGGACCCCGAGAAGATCCCGCTGCCAGGCTCTCACCTATCTGGCAGGGCCGGAAGTCACTCGGTGTCATCCCTAGCCTCGAGAAGATCCCGCTGCCAGGCTCCCACCTAAATGGCAGGGCCGGAAGTCACTCGATGGAATGAGTTTGGACCCCGAGAAGATCCCGCTGCCAGGCTCTCACCTAGCTGGCAGGGCCGGAAGTAACTCGGGTGTCATCCCTAGCCTCGAGAAGATCCCGCTGCCAGGCTCTCACCTAGCTGGCAGGGCCGGAAGTCACTCGATGGAATGAGTTTGGACCCCGAGAAGATCCCGCTGCCAGGCTCTCACCTAGCTGGCAGGGCCGGAAGTCACTCGGTGTCATCCCTAGCCTCGAGAAGATCCCGCTGCCAGGCTCTCACCTAGCTGGCAGGGCCGGAAGTCACTCGATGGAATGAGTTTGGACCCCGAGAAGATCCCGCTGCCAGGCTCTCACCTAGCTGGCAGGGCCGGAAGTAACTCGGTGTCATCCTTAGCCTCGAGAAGATCCCGCTGCCAGGCTCTCACCTAGCTGGCAGGGCCGGAAGTCACTCGATGGAATGAGTTTGGACCCCGAGAAGATCCCGCTGCCAGGCTCTCACCTAGCTGGCAGGGCCGGAAGTCACTCGGTGTCATCCCTAGCCTCGAGAAGATCCCGCTGCCAGGCTCCCACCTAGCTGGCAGGGCCGGAAGTCACTCGATGGAATGAGTTTGGACCCCGAGAAGATCCCGCTGCCAGGCTCTCACCTAGCTGGCAGGGCCGGAAGTCACTCGGTGTCATCCCTAGCCTCGAGAAGATCCCGCTGCCAGGCCCTCCAAATCTGGCGGGGGCGGGAATCACTCAGTAAGCAATAACTTGCGACCCAGAACAAATCACGTTGTCGGACTCCCACCTAGCCGGCGAGGCCGGGAACTACTCAAAAGGCGTGAACAGCAGGTCGGAATCACAGAAGTTAATCAAAAAAGGGAGGAGGGGTCTAGGATAGCCCCACCCCCAAGCCCCAGGAAAGGCGGTCGCGTAGACGCAAAGACCTGGGCGAGAGTCCGCAGGGAATTAGGCATACGGACGAGGGACGAGCCGGCTCGCCCCGCTCGGCGGGCGAGCAGCTCGCCCCGCTCGACCGGCGAGCAGCCGCCTCATCAGAGCCGGACCGCAGGACCAGGTCGCGTCACCCGGCAACAACAGCGTTGGAAAAAATAAAGCGGGCGAGAGAGCACTTATAAAAAGTGCAATGGCTAAAAAACACGAAGTATAGGCGCAACCCGCGCATACATCTCAAAACAAGATAGATATACATAATAATGTTCATCTAAAAAGTAAATTACAAAAGGCACGGAAGACGCGAGATCTGGGTCGAGAAATCCTAAATGGGCTGGAAGTCTTTGTCGCCAGGGTCCGGTACGGGGAGGAATAACGCCGGCACCACGTCTTCCGCCGAGAGCTCTGCCGCCTCGCTCGTAAGCAGATCCGCGCGCCGCAGCATTTGCATCGTGTATTTCGCTGCGCTGGCCGCGTTCTTTTGCATTAGCACTTTCAGGTCGTAGTCAGAGAGGTGCTCGCGCGGGCAGACCCTGCTGTCTGGAGGAGGGACAGCGGCGGCGGCCTCCAGCTCGTGTACCCGAGCCTCCAACGCCGCCTTCTCTTGGCCAAGGGTGGCGATCTCGGCACCCATCCGGCTCGCCGTCGCCGCGTCCTGGGGGAAAGGAATAAGAATAATCGTGAGCTGTGTCCGCGAAAAGGGGGGGGTAATTCAGGTTGAGCACGTACCACCCCGCCCAGGTACTGCGCGAGGGACTCCTCGGCCGCGTCGGCTCGCCTCCTGTGAATGTCCGCGTCCACCTGGGCGAGCTTCCGGGCCTCTTCCTTCTCATCCGCCATCTTTTGGATGGACGCGGCGTTCCGCTCCACCTGGGTGCAGCGCCTCCCCACCATGTGAGCCAGCTCCAGACCGCGCAGCTGGGCCCGCGCGCTCTCATGAATCAGCACTCGCGTCTCCTCCTTGTCATAAATGGCGGCGTCTTCGCGCGAGTACATACCAAAGGAGAGGTTGTACGCCTCCCCGCCGATGGTATCCTGCTCCATCCAGCTCGGCAGCAGGGTCGAGATCATCGCGCGGTTCGACTCCTTATCCCACGACAGGAGCAGGACGCCGAGCTCGTCCTGGTACCTCTCGCTGTAGCCAAAGTTGCGATGCCCTCTCGGCACCGGCTCCGCAGCAGCTTGAGACCCGCCCGGCGGCGCGGAGGTGCCCGCCACCCTGACCGGGGAGTCGCTGGTTGAGGCAACCAGCGGGGGCGAGGGGCCCTCAGCCGGTAGGACCGCAGGGGCCTTGCCCTTTCTTTGGCTCGCGGCGGGTTGATGATCCACGGTCTTCGCCACCTTCGGCGGAGGGACTGGCTGTCCGCCACCCGGCCGCTTCTTGGCCGGGACCGATGGGATGTCACGCTGGGCGGCATCCGCAGCCTGCGCACGGGCGAGAACCCCGGGGGGAATACGAGCGCTCTCGTAAGGAGGGTGAAGAGGGATGTCGCGCTCGCCTGACAGAAGGAAGGGGTGAGATAAAGGAAGAAAGAGAATAAGGTATAACAGCGGCGAGTGACAAACCTCCCCCCGGCGGGACAGCAGCGAGGTCGTCAAGATGGCGGCGCAGGAACGCGACCTCAAAATTCTTCCCAGCGAAGAACGCGCACAGGTCAGCTTCGTGGCCGCCTAGGCTGGGGGGCCGGTAGCTCGCCTCGCTAAGTTGCACCGGCGAGAAGGGGACGTTGCCGAAGTCCCCTTTGACGAACAAGAATCTCTTGAGCCAATTGTGACTCTTGTTAACTGTCTCCCACACCTTGAGGTGGGCGCTGGAGAAGTAGGCCGTCCCGTCTCGATTCGCCCGGAAGGAGAACAGCTTCCGGAACACGGCGAGGCTGAACTCCACCCGCTCCTCTCGCAGGAAGCAGGCGAACCCCACCATGACGGCTATGGAGTTCGGGGTCATTTGGCCTAGGACGACCCCGAAATACTTCAACACCTGTCGCACCTCGGGCCACAGGGGAAGTCGCAGGCCCACCTCAAGTGAGCGAGAGGGATGGCGAGCTCATCCCTAGACCAGTCGTTGATCTTCTCTCCATCCCCGGGTCGCCTCGCAGAAAAGCCCGGCGGAATGTGGTCTCCAAGGGCATCCAGGTACTCGCGCTCAGAGAGGACGGCGCGAGGAAAATCGTGCTCGGAGAAGGTCCAAGCGCACTTGCTTCGGCCGTCCACGTCGCCGCCGCCTCCGCCCATTCCCATCGAGTCGCCGCCGAACGCGCGAAGAAGAGCCAGAAGGCGAACACAGACGATACTCTGCGGGGAACGGGAAGCGGGAGGGTTGGAATCGGTGGAGAAATAAGGGCATGCAAGGCCTATTTATAGGGAAAGAGAAAGGGCGGGAAACTTCCCGCCGAAAGATGGGGTGCGGATAGCAAAAATCAGTCTGACGGTTCGACTTCCCGCGCGCGACCGCACCTCAAAGGTCGATCCGACACGGTTCTCGCCCGGCTGCAACCGCGGAAGACCCGTGCGGGCGAGCCTCAACCCGCACCCGCACGCTGTTCCGCGCGAGACGGGAGACTCCCGCCTGGCGAGCTCCTCGGCTCGCCCTCGCCCCGATCAACGCAAGAGGAAGAACGGACCTTTCCCTTAACCCACCCACAGAAAACAATAAAAACAGCATGATATTTCCAATGAACCTCGGCAGTAACAAGTTAGGCCCATAGGCGGGCTAAAAGAGTCGCTAGCGGTTACAAATACAAGATAACTACGAAATGACAACAACCCCGCGGTATCCCGCAACCGAGGGGCAGAAGACTGGGTCAGTACTCGACCCACTTCCACCTGTGCCGCCTCTTCGTTCCCGATCGCGGCGGCACACGAGGATCATGGTAATCGCGAACTGCCACCAGTTCCCGCTGAGCCAGGCCGACCTGCTCTGTGGCGCTCCTAAGATGTCCCTCGGCCCGCGTTATATGCACGCCCGGCGAGGTGACATCGTCGTCTTCTGCTTCACGCGGAGGGCCCTCCAAGGCCGCGAGCCGGGCCTCAGTCTCGGCCTTGTCTTCATCGACCCTCTTCATGATCTCCTGCAGCAGCAGTGTGTGTTTCTGGAACAG
Organism: Platanthera guangdongensis; assembly: GCA_039583875.1. Taxonomy (NCBI): domain Eukaryota; kingdom Viridiplantae; phylum Streptophyta; class Magnoliopsida; order Asparagales; family Orchidaceae; genus Platanthera; species Platanthera guangdongensis. The sequence continues at coordinate 29,657,759 of CM077157.1, forward strand.
CCGCGTCACCTGCCTCTTCATCCCGACCGCATCGGTCGGGTCGCCCAGGTAGTCAGAAACACTGTCCACGTCGGGCGGGGGCGAATATCCTTCGCTCATCTCGGTTTCAGAGGAGGCCCTTTTATAGCCTGCAAACGGGGCGAGTCAGAAGGAGCGAGCAAGAGACGAAGCCCAACGGTAAATACCAGCTCACCAGGGGTTGGCACGTCGCCCGCACCGGCGGATAGGCGAGAAGAGCTCGGCCGACCCCGAAAGGTTTCTCCCTCGAGGGTCTCGAGGGATTTTCCCAGTCCGTGGGAAGCCGGCGGGTGGGGGGTTTCCGGAGGTGGGCGGTCCAGACCTGGAGAACTCGCGACCCTCTCAGGCGACGAAGGAGGGGGACGATCCTCTCCCCGGTTCTCCACCTCCTCACAGGGAATTACCTGCAAAACAGAAAATCAGAGAGACAGCGATAATCCGCGGAAGGCTACGTACCCCAGGGACGACCTCAGCACCCGCCGCCGAGCTGGAGGCCGGACAGTCACCCGCCAGAGACCGCCTAACAATCTTTCCCTTCGCCGGCCTGAAGAGAGGGCCGGGAGACCCGCGTACTAGCCATGGTGCGGCCTCGAGGGCCTCCTCCTGAGTCTTCAGGACCGCTGCCGCCAGGCGAGCTCGCACCTCTTCGCTAACCGGCATCGAGAAACAAAAGTCTGCTCGGAGAAAATAAAGGGGTCTGGGGAGCCTCCTACAGGGGTCAACGATATGTATTTATAGCCGGACAGTGGGGGCCCACCAAAAGATTCTCTGCCAGCTCAGCACAGTGCTCGCCGAACACGCGGGTTGGATGATTCTTTCCGAGCTTGATTCAAGCTCAAAAAGAGCGGGGATTGTGTACAACCCCGTGTCCGGCGAGCGGGTCCCGCCAGAGAGGTTGAGCAGAGCGGCAGAAGGGCTGGCCCGCTCCCGCCCATTTCGGGCGAGCGAGCCGGCAAGGCGAGCGAGCGGGTCGCGCAAGGAATCCTTGGCCAAAGCAGATAAGTCCGGCGACCCGTGATTGGCGAGTCGATCAAGGTTGCGACGATCGCCGGCCAACCCGCACGCGACCTGGCTGCCGGTCCGCCCGGCAGAAGACAGGCAGCTCGCCCGGCACGGCTCGCACTCGCCCGGCACGGCTCGCACTTGCCCGGGGAGGATGGACGAGCCATGAGAGCCAGGTCGCGCCCGCCTCTCACGAAGGGGAATTGGAGGCGAGCTGATTCCCCAGGGGTGCGAATAGCTACTCAGAACAGCGGAGCCTCGCTGTTGGCAGACCAGGTTGGACTGCGCATAGCTATTCAGAACAGCGGAGTTTGGCTGTTGGCAGGCCCAACCAGGGGCTTTTTGGTATTTCCAGGTCAGTTCTTTTGGTTATTGGCAGTTCAGATTCTGAAAATCTATAAATAAGACTCAAGGGGTACCTCAGAGGACACGCTTTTAGTGCCTCCTTACTCTCATTTTCAAGTGTTCTCTGAGGGTACCTTAGCTCGGCTCTTGGCTAAGGAGGGGAAGCGCTCAGAGATCTTCCGGGTTTGTGGTGGGACCTCCCTGCCGAGCCCTTGGGTATGTCTCTTTCTTGTCTCTTTCGTTGTTTTTCTTGCAGGAGCGAAGTAGGCGCGAGACCACCCCTTCCCCAAGGGTCGAACTCCACAAGAGGACCGGTTTCCGGTTCCAACACCGGGGGGGAGGGGGGAGAGGGGGAGATGCATCTGCTACAAGGATTATTGGATGCTACGAATAGGCCTCCTCTTTCCAAGCAACACATTTCAGCGTTGGAGGAGAGCTCCGCCTATGGAAATTGAAGAGAAGATGGACAATCTGAATTGTATAAAAATGTAATTTTTTTTATTATCATGGAGAGTAATAATAAATTTTGGCTTTTTGCTCTATTTTTTTTTTATGTGGCCCAAAGTGCCCACACCCTAATTCCTTGTTTTTTAAAATTTCAATATTAATAAAACCTTTTTATCTAATTTTTGATTTCATTTTTTTAATTTTTAAGTAGGGGGGAGTCCCTTTTTTTTTTCTTGAGCCTGTGCGGCCTATCACACCAACGGGGCCCGGCCCGGCCCGGCCCGGCCCGGATCTCCACCACCTCCCGGTCACCTCCTTGGTCTCCGGCCAACTCGCTGGCTCCTCGTCGGTCTCCGCCTCCTCCCCCCTGCCTCCTCGCATGGCTATGAACAAAGCCCTGGGTACCCAGCCGAGCCCGATAAAGTCGCAAGAAGAGGCCCTCGGGCTCGGCCCGGTTTGCAAAAGCCCGGGCCTTCAGGGGCGGTCCGGGCACGGCCCGATCGGAGCCTTTTGGGCAGGCCTACCTACGGATGAGAACAATTGGCCCAAAGATAAAATTCCCACTAAGGGCAAGGGAAGGGTCCAAACTAGGCAATTTAAATCTTATTGATAAAAAGAGCCTGTAATATGAGGAAATAAATTAAGTATACTCCTATAGGCATGAGCATATTATTCCTTGAACTTAAGAGTCAGGCTGGGATATTAGAATTCACTGAATCAAATTTCGAGTCGATTTCGAGTTTTCTTAAAACTGTTAGCTCGAAATATAAGCATCCGCGTGACTGCATCTATTTTGGATATCGCACTACCCGTTTACCCTAGGGTATTTTTCGTGCCTTTTGAAAATACTTACTTGTATATGCATTTTTAGACCAAAAGTGTTCAACACGAAATGTAGATCTCGACGAGATCTACAACTTTTGTCCATTTTGCAACACTATTTAGAGCCAGCTACCTCCTAAAACATGACCCTAGGAGTCATCATGTTATAGACACCACGCTCCCGCGACTAACAATTTGTGACTCCACAAGCGTTGCGGGACGTCAACGGGATTTCCTAATGTACTGCGTACTTGTACATGCATTTTAAGGAAAAGTGTTCAACACAAAAGTTGTAGATCTCAGAAGGATGTCGAGATCTACAACTTTCGTGTTGAACACGTTTTCAATAAAAATGCATGTAGATAAGGAGTATTTTCATGAAAAGTCGCATAATTTTTTGATTAGAAGTAACGTAGTGCGAATATCCAAAAGTGAGTAGTGCAGATATCAATCGCCAATATTATTTAATTCAAATTTAACTAGTGATTAAAATATTATGTACTTACAATTAATCGTAGAATCATATTTTCAAATTCCAAAAAATACTGAAAGCAAAATCTAAACTAGATGATTAAAAACTCAGGCTCTGTTTGGAAAGCCCGTGACCTATCAGTCGGGAAACGCCAAGACGGCGCGCTCTGGGGCCTTTGTTTTTCCAAAAAATCGGTGATGTTTAGTTTTCAACCACTACTGACCTTTGCTTCCATTTTCCGAGCCAAAATGAAGAAAATTTTCCATTGACGAACCGACCCCTCTCATCAATGACGATCATGTGTCAAGTTCGTCTCAAAAATTTCATTTTGAGCCGAACTCTCAAAATCAGGCCGTAATATACCATAGTATGCAGGAAGCCTAAAACCCACAAACGAATCCCCATAACAAAAGGATACAAATCACTGGTAGTTATCGGAGGAGGAGAAAGATGGAGAGTCCATAAAGCTAGAAGCAGCCAATATAAATATGCATACAGCTCTCCGGCGTCTCCTGGTGGATCTCAAATTTCCGGCAGACGGACTAACAAGAGCACGCCGGAGGAGTCGTCCTTTATGGCGAAACAAGTTCAACTTCACCCGTTTATGCATCTTAGAGTTTGGGCGACGGTAAAGACAGAAGATGAGGTTTGGGGCCCAACAATGGCGGCATTGAAGGCGAGTAGGTGGAGCCTAATGAGCTGCCAGGACTAGCGCGAGAAAGAGGAAGAAGAACTGGAAAAAAAGAGCGTCTTTAAAATCATTATAATCTCTTTCGACCACCAAAAGTTAATATCTCTTTCTCTCTCTTTTCTCTATTGCCCGGAGCGAAGAAACCTAGGCTGGGGTTTTATTAAAGATTATTACTCTGATCGATCGATACAGCTCTGACCACGTGCCCTGTAAGTATTTGCTTGTATATAGCTCTGCTGTGACGTGTGAAATAGTACTATTTGTAATAGGTTTATTTTTTTGGGCATTTATTTCCGAAGTTGGAGCCCTAGGAATCTATTGTGTATAGTGAGTCTTCAAAACGAGGTCATAATGGCGGCTCTCAACTGGAACTTGTAGTAGTAAATGAGTTCACTAAGTAATTGAGAGAACTCCTAATTTACACACACAAAAAGTATTGGCATAGTCACAAACCAGAAATAGTGAACAATATATGATTTATCTTATAACTATACCGAATTGATAAGGCATGCAAAATTTCTAGTTAGAATCATAGATTCAAATGATTTCATTTTTGGCAAATTATTATCCACCAATACCTTCAGATATTCAATGATCCAATAAAAATTTGTGGTTAGGGAATTGTTTGCTATGTTACATTAATATTGTGTTGTTTCTTCTTACCGCCTCATTCTTCTTTGTTAATATTGTGACAGTTAATCTTGAGAACTCCTTTATTATAGTTTGTTCTTGTTGAGATTATGACACCTATCCACGTGCCCGGATCGTCGGGATCCGACATGTAATCCATGGGAGACCTCGATTCTAATCTGTGCTAAATCTATTTGAATATTATTTTATCTAGTGATATTGTTGTGTATGTTAGATTATCTAATTTGATTCGACACGTAGGAGTCCGGTAGGGTGATAGTATAACGGGGTGACTCGATGAACCCATTTGTGGCGAGTGGTTCAAGCCTGATCGCGGTTTTTATGTCAAGATCCTCTAGATGGGAGGATGTACGGCCACGATCGATCAAGATTGCTTGAGGCCCTAGATTGGGGTATATATAGGAGTGTTAAACCCATCTTATAACACTTTGAATTTTCCGGTTCTCTCCAAACCCTAGAAGCCCGAGCGTTTCCGTCCCCATCGCGATCTACGCGATTTTTCTCCTGCGCGCCCCTCGCCATCGCGATCCAGGTCCATCGAGGCCCGGCGCATCTCCTCCCCATCCAGATCGGCGATCCATCCCGACCCGGCGCATCTCCTCTCGCATCCAGATCCGGCGATCCCGCCTCCTCTCCACCCAGATCCGGCGCATCTAGTTTCGGCGCCTTTCCTCGCCATCCAGAGCCGGCGATCTCAAGCCGGGATCCAGTCGAACTTTCTCGGTGGTGCGTGATCCTAAGGGCTGAAATCGGGTGTCTACCCCGACACCGCTACTCCACCGGGATCAAGTTTTCCTGCTCTCATTTGGCCCCATGGCCGGAGGTATATCTTCACTCATCCCCTCTATGCGTGATCCTCAATGGTTCGCCTAACATTTGGTATCAGAGCGCCGTATAGAGGTCATTTTTTTCTGTGAAGATTTCATCCCAAAAATTTTCTTTTCCTTTTTTTGCGAGTTGAGGGATCGTCGTGGTTTCCTATTGCCGGTTGTTCTGTGATGGTGTAATATTTTTTCAAGGCCTTGTAATAATTAATTATTCTTTTATCTGGAATGTAATGCACGGCAATGGACACCACGCTTTCCTGACCCGAATCCGATTTTCCTGACCACCTTATGGAGGAGATCAAGCGCTTCAAATCCGGTGATCGAAGGGGTTCTCCGATGCGGTGGTGGAGGAACATATCAAAACGTCCAAGTCTTGGCGATAGTGGTGAAACCATAGTACCTTTGAAGCTTTTCAGTTAAAGGCGTTTATGAAAATCGGATTCGGGTCACTCTCTTTTGAGAACTCCAACCTTTTCTTTGCATAATATTAGAATACCGGTTTATCGTGATTATCAGGAGTAGCCGCAGCATCCTGATAAGCACGGTAAAAGTGACTATTCCGGGAACACATCGTGGGGTGCGTAATTATAGTCGCACATATCTAGTTTATGCACGTTGCAATTAAAATTTTAAGGTTGCTATACAATTGCTCGGCCCCACAGGGAAGTAATTGATAACAACAACTTTTTTGATTGGTATATAGTAGTAAGAGTGTACCCCGATTAATGAGTCTCCATGCCCACAGGTACGAGTTCTCATTGATCGTGATACATAATCTCACTAGCTATATAAATAAAGAAAACTTTAATAAAAAATCCTATGCGATGGCTAGCGGTCTTTGCCCACAGGGAGACTGGATTTTTTATTATTCTTCTAATTAACAATTAATATGAGTTAATTGTTAAGTAAAGTTTATCTTTTTGATACTCATGTCGTTGCTTTCAAATAAATCGTAAGCATGGAATTTTTTCTTTTTTCCTACAGTTTTTAATACGGTGATCGACCCAACTCAATTCATCCCCACTCTCTCGGGGGACAACTATAAATATGGAAAGATAAGGTGCTTCTAGCCTTAGGGTGTATGGACCTTGATTTAGCACTCCGCGTGGATGAGCCTGCTCTCCCCATGGCGGAGAGCACACCAGCTGACCGTACCTTATACGAGCGATGGGAGAGATCTAATCGTCTCAGTATAATGGTGATCAAGACCCACGTCAGTCAGAGCATTCGGGGATCTATCCCTGAGTGCAAAACTGCTAAAGAACTGATGGGGGCCATTGACGAACAGTTCGTCAGCTCCGATAAAGCACAAGCCAGCACCCTGATGGCAAAGCTCTGTTCCATGAAGCTTAAAGGGACAGAGAGCGTAAGAGGACATATCATGGAAATGAGAGACATAGCTGCTCAGCTGAAGACTTTGGACGTTGATTTTTCGGAGTCATTTCTGGTCCACTTCATCTTGACTTCTTTGCCTGCCGACTTCACTGCCTTCAAGGTGTCTTATATGACACATAAGGAAAAATGGTCAGTGAACGAGCTATTGAACATGTGCGTTCAAGAGCAAGGTAGGCTGAAGCAAGAGAAGCTGGAATCGGTGAACTTTGTGCACCACAAGAAAGGGCAATCCAGCAGGACAAAAGGTGACCCAAAAAGCAAGGGCAAGGGGATAGCTGTTCCCATAAAGAAACAGGAGAACATGAAGCTATCAACTTGTTTCTTTTGCAAAAAGAGTGGTCACATGAAGAAGGATTGCAACAAGTACAAAACTTGGCTCGCGAAAAGGGAAGGTATGACGTCTTTAGTGTGTTATGAATCAAATTTCGTAAATTCTCATGATTTTCATAACACATGGTGGATTGACTCAGGCTCTACAATCCATGTTTCTACTGTTATGCAGGGGTTTCAAAGCCTAAGGAAACCTAGTGATGGAGAACTATGCGTCTATTCAGGAAATAGGATGTCGTCTTCTGTTGAAGGTGTTGGGACATACAGGCTCGTTCTTCAAACCGGATACATTTTGGAGTTAGAGAAGACCTTCTTCATTCCTAGTTTTTCTAAAAATCTATTATCTGTATCAAGACTAACGCCTAAGGGCTTTAATTTTCAGTTTAATGACTTTTCAATTCTGATTATTAAAGATTCAGTCCCTATTGGCTCTGGTAGATTAATTGATGGTTTATATAGTCTTGATTTAGATTTAAAGTATATGCAATCATTCACTACAGTGCTTGATAACGGTAGTACTCATAATGTGAAAAACATCAATTCATCTAGTTTATGGCATAGAGATTAGGACATATCTCCATAGAGCGCCTTAAAAGATTAGTGAAAGAAGGTGTCATTCAGGCACTCAACTTCACTGATTTTGGGACTTGTATACAATGCATAAAGGGAAAGCATACAAACAAGTCCAATAAAAAAGCTAGAAGAACTGATACTAAATTAACGATTATTCACACTGATATCTGTGGACCATTTAACACCCTCTGCATGAATGGTCAAAAGTATTTTATTACTTTCATTGACGATTTTACAAGATACATGTATCTTTACCTCTTGAATGACAAATCTGAAGCACTCGATGCTTTCAAAGTCTATAAGGCAGAGGTAGAGAAACAATCTGGTTTGAGTATCAAAATTGTAAGATCTGACAGAGGCGGTGAATATTATGGTAGGTTCATAGATGGAACTCAAAGACCAGGTCCATTTGCTAGATTCCTTCAGGAACATGGAATCATAGCTCAATATACGACGCCCGGCACGCCACAACAAAATGGCGTAGCTGAAAGGAGGAATCGTACATTAATGGACATGGTAAGGAGCATGACTAGTGTCTCATCTCTCCCTCCTAACATGTGGAGTGAAGCCTTGAAGACTGCCGTGTACATCTTGAACCGGGTTCCATCCAAATCTGTTCCTAAAAACACCGTTTGAGTTATGGAATGGATGGAAGCCCAGTTTAAACCATGTGCACATATGGGGTTGTCCAGTAGAGGTTAGGATATACAACCCACATGAAAGGAAATTAGACCCGAGGACAATCAGTGGCTTTTTTATGGGTTATGCAGAAAAATCCAAGGGTTTTAGGTTTTATTGTCCCTCTCACACGCAAAAAATAGTTGAAGCAAGGAATGCCAAATTCTTGAGGAAATTCACACTGGCGAGAATAGTTCTCATAAGCTTGTGATAGAAGAGATGCAGGAGATGCACACTCTGGTAGTGGTGTTGACCCTGGTGGGCTCTTGCCCGCTATGGCTCAACACCTACCTATTCAGATCCCAACTTATGAAGGCGTGATCGATGATCCCCCTATCCAGAACTCTCATGAAGAAGTGGTCAGTGAAGCAGTCATCCAGGAACCACTACCAGTGGTTGAGACTGCACCACAACCACCTGATCAACCAGATTTGAGAAGATCTTCAAGAGCCAAAAGGTCGGCTATTCCATCAGATTATGTAGTGTACTTACAAGAGACCGACGATCTGTCTGGACTCAATCAAGACCCCTCACCTTTTCAGAGGCCATGAGCCGTACTGATTCTGATAAATGGTATGAAGCTATGAAGGAAGAAATTAACTCAATGGTCGTCAATCAAGTATGGGTTCTAGTAGAGTTACCAGCAGGTTCCGCGTGCGGTAGGTTGCAAATGGGTCTATAAGACCAAAGTTGACACCTCTGGTAACATCGAACGATATAAAGCAAGACTTGTAGCCAAAGGTTTCCTTCAAAGGGAGGGTATTGATTATCACGACACCTTCTCTCCAAGTTTCTAAGAAGGATTCATTAAGGATAATCATGGCCCTAGTAGCTCATTTTAATCTGGAGCTACATCAAATGGATGTCAAACGGCATTCTTAAATGGGGATCTTGAGGAGGAAGTATACATGATCCAACCGAAGGCTTCGTTTCGGAGAAAGGTCATAAGCTTGTATGCAAATTATTAAGGTCACTATATGGGCTAAAACAGTCCGCACGACGATGGTATATAAAGTTTCACAATGTGATTATCTCATTCGGTTTCGAGGAAAACATTGTAGATGATTGCATATACATCAAGGTCTGTGGGAGCAAGTTTATGTTTAGTCCTATATGTTGACGACATTTTGCTAGTAAGCAATGATTTGGGAATGATATGGGAGACTAAACAATTTCTCTCTAAGAATTTTGATATGAAGACTTAGGGGAGGCTTCCTATGTTATAGGAATCGAGATACATAGAGATAGATCTAGAAAGATCTTGGGGTTATCTCAGAAGGCCTATATCAACAAAATTCTAGAGAGATTCAATATGAAAACCTGTTCCAGTTCAATAGCTCCCATTGTAAAGGGTGACAAATTTAGTTTGTCACAATGTCCCAAAAATTCTCTGGAATTGGAATCCATGAAAAATATTCCGTTTGCATCTGCGGTTGGCAGTTTGGTCTTAGATGTTTGCACTAGAGGACATTGCATTCGTTGTAGGGATGTTGGGAAGATACCAAAGTAATCCTGGAATGGAGCACGGATAGCTGTCAAGAAAGTGTTGCGATATCTCCAGGGGACGAAAGATACATGCTTACATATAAAGAATCCGACAATCTGGACCTGGTCGGATACACAGATGCAGACTTTGCAGGCTGCCAAGACTCGACGAAATCCACATCGGGCTACATCTTTATGTTGGCTGGTGGTGCAGTAGCGTGGAAGAGTGTCAAACAGACCCTCATTGCATCCTCGACTATGGAGGCAGAGTTTATTGCATGCTATGAAGCAACGAAGCAGGCATTGTGGTTGAGGAATTTCTCCTCAGGTCTTAGGGTGATGAATACAGTTCCTAAGCCCATGAAGCTTTTTTGTGATAATGCTGCAGCAGTGTTCTTCGCCAAGAACAATAAAAGTGGGAGCCGCAGCAAACACATTGACATAAAGTTTTTGGTGGTTAGAGAGAACGAGCAGGAAGGTAAAATCATCATCGAGCATATAAGCACACTGCTTATGATAGCAGATCCCATGACTAAAGGGCTCCCACCTAAGCTTTACAAAAGTCATGTAGAAAGAATGAGACTTGTGGAGTCGCTTGATGTTTGAAGTTGTCATGACATTTTTATGTTATTTTTCCTGTTGTGAGTGATTAATGCAATTTTTCAGGATACTCTATCTCTTGTTGCGCATATTAAGTATTATTAGAGATTAATATTGCATTAAAGAGTGGGAGCTTCCACTCATAAAGAATTAATGCCGCGTAAAGTACTTGATAGGATTTAACGGCTACATTGTGATTGCGGAAGGGAAGTGCCTACTGCTTAAGGTACAACCGCTGCAGTCCATGTGGTGGTGACATCCTATGCAGGTATGCAGACGTCACATAAAGTTTGGGCCAAGAGTCACTGGTTTTTTCTTTTATTATGTATGGCCATACGGAAATTTTTTCTTTATGTTCACTATCACCTTATGAGTCTAGTGTTATTTTACTCTTATAAAGCAAAATTATTATTTTCTAAATAATAGGAAGGATTTTTCTCCGTGTCGAGCCAAGTGGGAGAATGTTAGATTATCTAATTTGATTCGACACGTAGGAGTCCGATAGGGTGATAGTATAAACGGGGTGACTCGATGAACCCATTTGTGGCGAGTGGTTCAAGCCTGATCGCGGTTTTTATGTCAAGATCCTCTAGATGGGAGGATGTACGGCCACGATCGATCAAGATTGCTTGAGGCCCTAGATTGGGGTATATATAGGAGTGTTAAACCCATCTTATAACATTTGAATTTTCCGGTTCTCTCCAACCTAGAAGCCCGAGCGTTTCCGGTCCCATCGCGATCTACGCGATTTTCTCCTGCGCGCCCCTCGCCATCGCGATCCAGGTCCATCGAGGCCCGGCGCATCTCCTCCCCATCCAGATCCGGGCGCATCCCGACCGGCGCATCTCCTCTCGCATCCAGATCCGGCGATCTCCTCCCACCAGATCCGCGCATCTAGTTTCGGCGCCTTCCTCGCCATCGAGCCGGCGATCTCAAGCCGGGATCCAGTCGAACTTTCTCGGTGGTGCGTGATCCTAAGGCTGAAATCGGGTGTCTACCCGACACCGCTACTCCACCGGGATCAAGTTTTCCTGCTCTCATTTGGCCCCATGGCCGGAGGTATATCTTCACTCATCCATCCCCTCTATGCGTGATCCTCAATGGTTTCGCCTAACAGTGTACACATACTATAGGAGTTGATTAACAAGTTCTGAAATTTGGTTATTGCAAATTAAAAAGAGTAAGCTGTTTTATTGTAGTCATAGGTGGACCTAGCAGGATTTTTCAGTAGGGGCGTCAAAAAATATATAAAAAAACAAATGAAGATTATAGACAACGGTTTATGTAAAAAACGATGTCTATGCTCAAATAGACAACGGTTTTTATATAAACCGCTGTCTATTATATGGTTCATGATAGAATAGACAACGGTTTATATAAAAACCGTTGTCTTTACTCAACAATACAACGATTTATATATAAATCGTTGTCTATTTTAGAATTCAGGGTAGAATAGATAGCGCGCGGTTTATGTAAAAACCGCTGTTTATACTCGAATAGACATCAATTTTTGTATAAACTGTTGTATATTCTTATATTTTTTAAAAAAAAAATAAGGCATCCAGCGCTAAAGACAGACGAATAGTCTTAAAAATTACCTTTTTGTACTTTAAAACATATAATATACATACTTTATACTTAATATAATTTTTTTTAGTATGAGCGGTCACACACACTGCGCCTTTATAGGACCGCGCATGATTGAAGCAACAAAGCATTTTTACTGTTCAAAGTAGTACAGACAACTCTAGATTTCCCCCAATTAATACTCTAGAATCTTCTAAGTACACACTATATATAAGACTATATATGTCTATATACAAAAGTTATATGATCAATCCATACTATTCTAGCAGTGCATTCTTTACATACTAGGAGCGCCTATATATAACAACAATACAACAAAGTTGGCTACAGTACACTTCTGGAAAACTCTAGGCTAGGGTTCTCTCTAAAAAGTTACACACTTAAACCTTATATATCATGCTTATAAGACACTTTCACATTAGACGATAATATTCTATAAATCCTTGCTCATACAACTCTAGAAACTTCCCTGCACCTACCCAACACCCTTGCTATTGGTGTTCTCTTAACCCCATGTAGCAAATCTCAAAATTTCGCTACCATCTTCAAGAATCTTAACAGGAGTGCAAGCTACGAATCAACTGATCGTGGCAAATGCATGGCACGGATTATCGCCCATCTTAATTGTCATTTGTCATGATCGACATCATTCCAGTTGCCAATCGACCCACACACGGGCCATGACAACGGCTAATTTTTGTGTTGCTACTACACGCATGTTAATAGTGCCGTGCGGGTGAACATCTAGCCGCACAAATACACATCAAAAATCGTGCGGGTTATTTGATGTGTATTTGTGGGAATGGATGTTCCCCACATGACACCGTTCACGTACGTGTAGTGTAAATTTGTGAAGTGGGAAATGTCGCGTGAACACTCAATCAACCAAGGCAAATTAATCAGAAACAGTTAGAAGAACAAGACCCACAATTGAATTAATAGTTTTCTTTATAAGACAAGACGTACATACATTGCGAGACATGATTTCGCAATGCGCCCGATGGAGATCACAAAAAACAAGAGTAAAACCGGCAGACAACACATTGTAACCGCCCAAGCCGCCAATTCACTGAGGCTAACCGTCAAGTCCGTGAACTGCCTTATTGACTGCTAAAGAGAAAACTCTGTCCACACTTCCTGGTCGCCTGACCGCGCTGAAGTCACCACAAACAATTGAAATGAAACTGAGTTGCCTCCTAACTGCAACTCTGGGTCGCCGAACCACCGGGGTCATCTAACCGTGAGTTAAGCGAACATCTTTATTCGAACTGCAACGCAGTCCGCGAAAGGCGAACTGTGGTATCCAAGCTAGCTGTGAAACTGCCAAGGAAGAAATCCGCCTAATCGTCGATCCGCGACCTGCTGCCAACCGCCACGACTGCTACCAGCTATCTGGACTGCCTTCAGAACCATTTTTTTGGCTACCAAGTGTTAGCTGCACAACCTGCAAACACATCAATAAATCCGGTCACTTCACTTAGTTGTGCGGTTGGAAAATCTTAACCGCCGAGTTTAACGCAAGCTTCAGTTCTTTCAGCTTTTGTTGTTTATACTACAAGAAAAATGATTTACGGCGACGCCTTTTTTGCAACGCACTACTAGAAAAACCTTAATTAGCAAGAGACAAAATTCTTTGGTAATTAGCAAAATTCGTTGCTAATTTTAATTAGCAAGGAATTTAGAAACAAAAAAAATACCTAGCTAATATGGTCCTAGCTAATTTTAGCTACGAATCTATTTCTTGCAAATTTGCAAGTATTTTTTAGCAAGGTATTATATTCTTCCTAAATTAGCAAGGAAAACTACATTCCTTGCTAATGTTTTGTATTTTATTAAATTGAAATAATATTTATATATAAACCAACAAAAAGAACCTTAAAAGTGTGTTTACTGAGAATAATCGAACCCCAAACCTCCATATACAATAACTTATGTTTAACTAACTAGCAAACCAAACTAATTTATTCTAAGATACGTTAAATTATATATATACACACACACACATAAAAACGTTTATATAATTTCAAAGTTTATATAAATTATATAAATAGATTTAAATGTATATATTTATATATAGTTATGTATATGATATTTAAATATATGTATATATATAATTATTTATATATACGTATATATATATATATATATATATATATATATATTTAAATATATATATGTATGAGCATCTTCGCACGGGCTACGCCCGTGCTCGTATATATGTATATATATAATAATTTATATATATGTATATATATATATATATTTATAGAAATTATATATATATATATATATATATATATATTTATATAATTTATACAAATATATGATTATTTTATTATATACATTTATATATGTATATAAATAATTTTTAAATATATATATAAACAAAAAAAAATATTTTATAATGGAGAAATAAGAAAATAAAAAATTCTCTTTTTTTAAATTATGACTTTATTTGGGGAGGCGTCTTCAAGCCGATGCGGGAACAGAAGCCAACATACGGCGGGAAAACAAACAGGCAGCATCTGCTCTCACCGCGCCAGAGGAACGAATCGAAAACTCTCAGTTTGGAATCCCTTCCTCCCCCTCTAGCTCTAAACGGGGGCGGCGTTTTCACCCGCTCGTCTGCTCTTGTCGAATCAAATGAAGTCTACAAGTAATAAAAATTTTAAAAAGAAAATAATTTTGTATCTCTATAAATATTTTGCAACAAAAAAAAATTCGCTGTTATTTTGCACCAAAAGTTTTGCTACGAAAAAATTTGTTGTTATTTTAGCAAGGAAAATTTTGCAACAAAAAATTTCGTTGCTATTTTAGCAACTAGTAAATCCCTTCCTATTTTGATAGGTAAAATAAAAAAGTATATTGCTAGCTAAATTTGATGCTAATTAGGAAGGATTATCGAGCCTTCCTAATTTTTCTTTCTAAATCATGATTTTCTCGTAGTGACGCTTTATAAAATGCGGCAAAAACTATTAACTTTAACGACGCTTGTTAAGCAAGTGTTGATGTAATATTCTTTTAGCCACGTTTTAAAAATATGCCTCTAAATTTTGCTATCCTAATTAAAAAAACATGCTCCTCTAAAACTTTGTATTTTTGTCCATTTCATTTTCTTATTGTAAAATGAAAAGAGATTATTATGGAATATATATTTCATGATGATTGATAATCTTGATATTATTGGAATCAAGTCTAGATATTTTTCCTCTCAAGAATTACCTATTTTTCAGTTTGACATTACTAAGGTTTGTCACATTTTACACTACGAAATGTCCCCAAAGCATGCTGCGTTTAATAACGTAAATGCCGCTAATGTCAGGCGGCTAAAAAATGTCGCAAAAACTTTTGGCGACGATTGTATTCGCGACGGCTGCGGTCTGCGCGGCGTTTATAAATATGTGGCGAAAACATTAGCGACATTTGAAAAACGTCGCCAACGCCTCTTAAAAACGTCGATGTCCATATTTGTTATATATTATGACGAGGCCATCAACCCCTATTTATAGGAGGGCAGACGAATATTGTCACCGCCCAGGGGATAGAGTAAGCACTAGTAACGTGGCAGCAAGCAGCACCAGTTCGCCCAATCATGCAGACTGCAACACCAGACCGCACACTGTTGAGTCCACCAGTCCGCACAGCTATGCAGAAATCATTCTCAGTTCACGTGGACTTAAGTAGACAACTAGACAGCCACGTGACCTGAATGTCTCCCAGTCCACATGAAGCAATGACCTGCTGTTCTCCGCAGTCTCCCTTTCCAGACTGCGCCATCAATGGTTAGCTAAAGCTAACCGCATAGTTAATTCTCCATGGAACCTACTAAATCAAACCACGATTAAGAACATTCATTGCCAATAACCTGGCTATTCACCAATCCCATTCGCGTTAATCGCATGCGGTCTTGGCGGTCTGTGCGGTCTGCACCATCCTAACCGCCGACTTCCTACTTCCACAATTTCAACACTCTCCTTGAAGTGGAAAGTGGAAGTAAGCCCAAGCAGTCCCCGTAATCGCACAAACAGTCCCTTCAACAACGGCTTTATGAAGATGTCGGAGACATTGTCCCGGCTTTACACATATTCCACCATCAGAGATCCCTCCAGGACATTTTCTCGAATGAAGTGGTGCTCAATCTCGATGTGTTTTGTCCTCGGGTGATAAACTGGATTGTTAACTAGCTTGAGAACACTGTCATTATCACAACGTAGGTGAGTAGGACCTCGTACCTCCTTATAGATGTCGTCCTCCACCAATCTCCTCAGCCAGATAGCTTCCTGAGCTGTCAAGACAGATGCCTTGTATTCCGCTTTAATGATGGAGATGGACATAAAATCTTGCTCACTGTTACACCACGAGATAGCCGTTGATTCACACATGACGACGTCGACTTTCGATCGTCGGTATAAGTAATATCTGGGCTCGTAATCATCGGATATATCAGGCTCTCAACTAGAGCCCAGAAGACTAAGGGATCTGGAAGAACCATTCTCTCATCACGTCGAAGTTTCAAACAACCTCCAGTGGAGTAAATACTCTTTCCCTCCCGCATTCTTAATTGCTTAACGATTCACTTTGCATACCCATTCTGGGAAACGAGCATACCGCTCTTTTTCCTCTCCACTTCGAGACCAAGGAAATGTTGGAGCTCTCCAAGTTCCTTCATCTTGAATCTGATAGCAAGCTCCGCCCTAATCTTAGTTACCTCCTATTCCGAGTTTCTCGTGACAATCATATCGTCAACATACAACAGCACCAAGACTTGAAGTCTACCCTCTTCTTAACAATCAGACTCGAATCAGAATCTAAGGCAAAGTATCCGCAAACTGAAGGTATTCTGTGATCTTTCTGTACCATGCCCAAGGTCCCTTTTTCAAACCATAAAGGGCCTTCTTCAGTTTACAGATGTGTCCTAGATGTTCTTCATATACATATCTTGGTGGTTGAACTATGAAGATATCCTTGTCAATCCCTCCGTAAATAAACACGTTCTTCACATCAAGCTGCCAAATCTTCTATCTTTAGCAAGCCACCAAGGCAATCACCGCCTATACTGAAGTCATTTTGTCCACTGAACTGAGCGTCTCCTCGTAGTCTTCTCCATATTGCTTGGAGAACCCTCGAGATAAAATGAGAGCTATATACCGCTCGATACTACCTTTACTATTCTTCTTGGGTTTATAAATCCACTTGCAAGCAATATAAGTTATGTCATCAACCTTGGGCACAAGATCTCAAGTCTTATTCTTCCTGAGGGCAACCATCTTCTCATCCATATCATTTTTTCACTCCTTAATCCAAGTGGTGTTCTCAAAGTATGACCGCCGCTGCTTGTTTAGGGGGCCTGCAAGGAAATATGAGACAAAACTTATTGTGTTCCCATCCCTATACCAAGCTGGTGGAATATTAATGGTCCTCTTCGACCTCTGTAAGGCTTAACCATGATCCACCATACTAGCTGCTTCTTCAGTATCAGCTCTTCTCCCTGGCACACTAGGAGCATCCCCTGCTTCCTAAACCGGAAGCACCTGTCCTTGAGCTAGATAAAACTGAGGCTCTTGGAGACACAGACAACTCCACTAGAATAACATCAAAAGCTTCTTCTTTCCTGCCATCCACTTTGCTCTCCTGTAGTTCCACAGAGGAACTACTCTGGCATGATGTTAACTTGTCAAATACCACATCCCTCGAGATGACAAACTTCTTTATCTAAGGGTCCATGCATTTCTAGTCTTTCTTTCGTTCTTCAAAGCCAATGAAGACAAGCTTCCTTGCCTTCGCATCCAACTTCGTCCTGAGCTCATCTGGGACGTGCACGTAGCAGGCGGATCCAAACACTTGAAGGTGACACACACTAGCTTCACTTGAACATGAGTTTATGTAGAAACTTTGTGTTGTTGGGGCACAAGGGCATCCGTTTGATGACGTAAGCTCCACATGGCTTCCCTCCACCCAAAAGGCCCTGATAATTCTGTTGGAGTGAAGCCAACGCTTACAGGTATCCGACAGATCACGGATCCTCCTCTCTTCAATACCATTTTGTTGTCGAGTATGCCCATAAGAAAGCTCCCTCTGAATTCCATGTCGTTTTTTGCGGAAGTTGAGGAACTCATTTGAAGTGAACTCTCTTATATTATTTATTCTCAACTTCTTTATCCACATATTTAACCAGCCTTTCACGAGCTGTTTGAACTTCACAAACTTTTGAAAAGTTTTTAACTTCTCCTTCACAAAATATACTCAAGTATGTATATGGAAATCATCAACCAAGATTAGCATATATCGTCTACCTTTAAGACTAAGGGTGATGGTTGGTCTCATTAGGTCACCGTGGATGCATTCCAACAGTGCCTTGCACCTGGACAGAGATTTGTAAAATAGAAGGCAATGACTCTTCCATACTGACACCCTGCACAAACATGACCGTCGCCAAGTGATGAAAGACTAGGCAATTTTTTCACCAAACCTCTTGTCGTCATAGCCTTTAGTTTGTCCATCCCGACATGTCTCAGTCTTTCATACCAGGTAACTGCATTGTCATTATCCTTCGTCTTCTTAACATAAGAACTTGTCGACAGAATGAACAAGTCCTTCACGCGTCTTCCAATATGTGTCACGACAGCTTTCACCGCTGATATATTCTAGAGAAACTTCACTTCTGTCGGGCCGAACAGAACGTGAAAGTCAGCATCTATAATGTTAGTCACCGAGAACAATTCTTTTTCATTCTAGGCACGTGTTAAACACTCTCCAAGGTGAGTAGCCTCTTATCACTACCTAAAGAAATTGTTCTCTCCTTCTCGACTATATGTACAGTATCGTCAACAATAATGATAATGTCATTACCTGTGTATGTTTGTAAAGAAGAAAACTTTGACTTGTCTTCAGTGAGGTGATGACCACACCCCGAGTGCACAATCAAATCCTCCTGACTGATAGTATATGTAAGGTGGTGAGGAGTGGGCATGTAGCAGGTGAAGTGGGTCCGATACACTATTCAGTGTGGATAAAAGCAGACGATGGAGAGAACAATTATTATCGCTATTGAGTTAGCAGTATGGAAGTGGAAAATGAAAAGCTAATTATAAAGCTAGTCAAAGCTTCACTTGTTGGATAGGAAAAATGTGTGGCTTTGGGGAGAAGACCTCCTCTCTATTATTGAGCTGCTGGATTCATGTATGTCATTATATCTCATTGACCCCCCATTATGCCCCCCTAGCTACTACTACATAGTCTACATTAAGTGGAACTCTCACTGATCCAGCTCTCTCTCTTTTCTAGCTTTTATTTATAATATATAGAGAGTTATTTATCGGGACATCCCCTCAAAGTTTAAGTAATTGCAACTTGCACTCTTTTAACTTTTGAAATTACAAAAATATCTACTCAATGTTTACATTTCATAACATTCATGCACAAAAGTACCCTATTGGAGTAAATTTTCATGGGATCCTCTTGTGCATGATGAATATTATGAAATATAAACACTGAGGGGGATAATTTTAATTTAAGTTCATGCAAGTTGGAATTTAAAGCATCATGAGAAAATTATTGAGCTGAACTCAACATCTCTGATGAACTGGGCGGGTCTGGAGAACACCTCAAAGAGGGGTTTTGAAAATGAAGCTATTTTTAGGTTGTGTTTGGCACGGCGGCAGCGGTCATGAACGTGCAAGGTGGTTATGAACCATGTTCGTGAACGCCCGACCTCACATACGAAATTTTTAATGTGCTCGAAGCATCTTGTGAGGTCATCAAGTTTGGAACGACATCCATGTTAGCCCCAGCAGGGGTATTTATAAGCGTAATGAATGCCTACGGGATTCAAACTGAACCCATTAAAAACCCGTTACCATTATATCAATATACTTCTACAGGAACTTCATTCGCTTTTATGATCAAGACTAGTTTTATTTTCATGTCATACGTACATTCAGTGGTTTTTTTGTCCAATCACGCACCAGCAAAAATGGGAACCCAAATGAAGCCTAAGAAAACAAGTGAAGCATGCAAACAAATAGTATCAGAGCAAACAAATATATTTAACCAATGGATAACGCTTGCATCTATCAATATAAATCTAAAGTAAAATTCAAAAAAAAAAACTAATTAAAATCTAATTACACATGGAAGTGCTTTCAATAAAAAAAATCATTTTTCAGCTTGGTCCTACACTTATCATAGAGTTTGTATGATTAGGGGTTTAGGGGTGGCCGGCGGCAGAGCAAAACTAAACACCATCTAGTTTGGTTCTACACTTATCAAAAATACCCTTATTTTTTTCTTCAATTTGTTATAAGCAAATCAAAATTTGATTATTGACAAATCAATTTTTGCTATTCGAAGACCATATTTCACTATTTATAAATGAAACTTAGCTATATGCATCCCAAGATTAATTTGAAAGTACTTTTGTATGCACTATTGTATTTTTTATATATAAAATGTGCACCCAATTCAAATTTCTATTGATAGTGTGCAGTTGGCTTCAAGTTTTAAATTATATTAATATGATGAAGGTTGGTTAGCAACAAACCCAGTATCACATTGTAATTGGGCTATTTTTTTGGCCTGATGGGCTCAGCCGCTCAGACCTTATAATATTCCAAGTGGATTTTTTTGGTAAGGACTAAGGACCGGACTTTCCCTCGAACCTAACCCAGCTTTGTAATCAACACAAGGAATAATATATAGCATAAAGTTAGGGAATTATTATTCGCAGATCATATTTTTTACATTTTTTACAATTCGCAGCTCTAAAGAGGGTAAGAGTTTGTTCGTTTGCAATGTTTTGTTAGATTGGTTTTTATTTTGAGTTATCGAAAATGAAATTATAAGTATTGGGAACCATTTTCACTCCTTCATAAAACAACCTCCCTCAAAACAAACCTAGGGAGGTCTATTTTCACTCGTTTAGGGAAGACCGCTCCTCTTCGACGGTGTTGAAATTGTTGAAGTGGAAGTGGACAGTGTGATTGGGCAGACCGCAGAGTCAGCTGCCGGTATGGCGCGGTTTGGTGTTGGCAGATAGCTGTACTGACTATTGTTCTTCTTCTTGCGATCTGGATCAGTAAGCACTATGGGTGGTAACCGGGCGGTTAGTAGTGGGCTAACCGCAGCTGTCGTGAATTGGATGTTGAGTCAGCGGAGTCCGCTTAGAGCAGGTGGATACTCTGACTCGCATAGAGCATGCAATTAAGCGCGAGTAACAGTGGTTTACCGCAGTTGCTTATGGTGACTGTTTATGCGGTTTGAGCCAAAGTCCGCTGGAGTTGATGACTTGGTTACGGTTGTGACAAGTCCTTGGTGTTGCATAGTTGCGAGATCGGCAGTTGTGCGGACTGCTTCTGCAGTTTGTGAGATCGCTGGTTGGGCAGTCTGGAAGCAGAGACCGCAAAACTACCCTGTTTGATTTCAAAGTCCGACAGATCTTCATAGGAGCGGACTTGGGACAGGACGCATGACTGGATTACTCAAGTCCACGCGGACTGAGATTGTTGTCGCTTGGCAATGCGGACTGGTTGATCTTTCCACTTAAGCGGATAGGAGGTTTGTCGTCCGCGGACTGACGCTGGTATCCGCACTTGTGCGGATAGGTGGTGCTAGGTGCAAAGTGACATACGGTTAACCTATTATTATGGGCACTGACCACACTCCCCCTTGTCACCAATAAATAGGGGTTCCCGACTCGTCATATTATTAAGAATAGTGAGATCTCAGCTCGCGCTTGAAACTTACGAATAGATTTTTCTAAGCAACGTGACTAAGTGAAGTTGACTTGTACTTTGCAGGTTGTGTTGCTAGTACCGGGCGACTAGAAAACTAGTTGGAGTGATAAATGTGGAACAGTTTGCAGTTTATAGTAAGTGGTATATAGCAGGTCACGGTTTATGCGTCCTGAAGTGTGTTCCTCGGGGTTGTAGATAGCTCGAGCAGTTCTCCCAGTCTATCAGCGAGTAGGCTATTTCTTCGCTCAACAGTTCTATTCGCGGTTAGCTTTGCGGTCTGGCGACCTTGCGGTCAAGTGACCTGAAGTAGCGGACAAATGAGTTTTCTCAACATTCAATAACTAGGCAGTCCACGTAGCTTGGTTGCAGTTTGGCAGCTTGGAGGGTTCGGCGGACAAACTTGGCGACTAACGGCATGTGCAGACTCTATTTTCAGACCACGCGGTTTTCTTTTGCTCGTAGTTGTTTTCATCGGATACATTGTGAATCATGTCTCACAATGTATACATTGCCTTGTAAATAAGTTGTTGATAATTCCATTGAGACTCTTGTGCTTCTGTTGTGCTGATTTTTACTTGGCTTCGATTTTGATTGAGTGTTCATACGAGCTTGCTCAGCTTCCTAACATGTTTTTTCTTGGTATCAGTGCGATCAACCTGATATCTTGAAAATTTCGCAAACAGGTCGCGTGAAACCTCTCCAGCCTTATGTAAAACCCCCTCGATCCCGACGTGCACCTAACGATTCTTCCCTAACGCCTCACAGGCAACGAAAAAGAGCAAGCATCGGCCCTTTCCATCTTGTCTTCTCTTCTTGTGGAGCTGTCTAATCATGCACGAAGTCATGGCGACGAGCTCACGCTTAGTGAGAACAAGCGTCTCTCTATGTGTAGTGAAGAAGACGATGGCAGAGAATCTGGTGGTCATCTACTCAAATACAAGGTACTTGCGAGTAATTACTTGATATCTTGAATCTGTTGATTTTGTGATACAAAATCTTTTGAAGCTGAATAATGATGTAAGAAATAATGAAAATAATTGAATGATGTCATCAATGATATAAATTGGAGGATGATGTCATCAATAATGTATATTATAGGATGATGTCATTGATGATGTAAATGAGTAGAATGGGGTCAGTGATGACATAAACTTGTAAATATAATATTGATATTTGATGAATATAAAAGGGGATAGAGTTTTCAGTTGTAAGACATCCTGTTCTGAAATATCTTTTGAGTTCTTTTCACTCTTAGTCACTTGTGCTCGTGTGTTTTTCTTATTTTGCTCGATCTCTCTCGCTCTTCTCTATTCTCCACTCCAACAACTAATATCAAAGGTAAGTTCCGATCTTGGACGTAGATGGCGTCACAAACGAAGTCTAAGAAAACAAGTGCAGCATGTTTTTTTAGAAAATTGTTTATAGGTTGTTCTAATTTATCTAGGGAGTTGTTAAGGACACTGCAGTTTTGGCTAGGTGCACCGCAATTTCTCCTAATTGTTTGCGTCTTTTGAAAATACATTTTTTACATGTGTTTTTAGAAAACGTGTTCAACACGAAAGTTGTAGATCTCGACGAGATCTACAACTTTCGTGTTGAACACTTTTCCTAAAATTGCATGTACAATGCGTATTTCTAGAAAGACACAAAACTTGTACGTATTTTCAAAGTACGCATTGTACGTGCATTTTTAGGAAAAGTGTTCAACACAAAAGTTGTAGATCTCGTCGAGATCTACAACTTTTGTGTTGAACACTTTTTCTAAAAATATATGTGCAAGACGTATTTTTAAAAGACGCAAAAAATTTGGAGAAAGTACGGTACACAAGTGCATGCAAACAATTAATGGAGCAAACAAATAGTATCAGAGCAAACAAATATATTTAACCAAAGGATAACGCTTGCATCTATCAATATAATCTCAAGAAAAATTAAAAAATATATACTAATTAAAATTTAATTAAAAGTGAAGTGCTTTCAATAAAAAAAAATCATTTTCAGCTTGGTCTAACACTTATCGTAGAGTTTGTATGATTAGTGGTTTATGGGTGGCCGGTGGCAGAGCAAAACTAAACACCACCAAGATATGGCGTGGCTCCCGACTGCAATCTGCAGGGGCGGATTTATAGGGAGGCCAAAGAAACACTGACACCCTCATTTTGTTTAAATTTGCTATAAGCAAATCAAAATTTGTTTATTGACAAACCAACTTTTCAATTCGAAGATCATATTTCCCTATTTGCTGATCAAATTCAGCTATATGCATCCCCAATATTAATTTAAATTTTTTTATGCACTATTGTATTTTTATATAAATGTACACCATTTTTTATTTTTTGGATCAGCCATTCTAGCAGCGTTTGTCGTAGTTGTGGGGCTGGTGGTGGGCGGTCAAAGCCAAAGTTAAAATGGTTTGTATATTGTTGCGGGCAAACTCGATTCCCCGTCGGATAGGATTCAGTTGTACCGTCTTAGCATACAGAGCGGTCGAGCGCGAACACAGTCAATGAAAATAAAAGGTTGACACAAAGTGTGATGACGTGGAAAAACCCCACAAACGGGTAAAAAATCATGTGACCGGATCTGTGCCGGTCAAAGTCCACTAGCTGCTTGCGATTACACTATGTTCGGAGAATCGGGGGCAACACGCCACTCCTCGTTACAGCATGGGTGGAGAGATAGAGAGAGACTTCAGCTCCCAGCGGGCAGCAGGTTGCGCCGCGGGAGCGACTTGGATACTGGAATCCGAGAGTTGGTTCTGGAGCTTTGAAGTTTGGAGCGCGGCTACGGCGCCTGTCCGCTCGCAGTGGTCTTCCTCCTCCTTTCGCGCGTTCCAGGATTTGGGTGTTTTCCTGCTGGCGGCACACTGGTGGCTCGAGGTGGCTGGAGGATGATCCGAGGGAGGAGTCCGGCAGAGCTATTGCCTGAGGAAGAAGATGACCGAGAGCAAAAAAGTGAAATACGAGGAGGCCCTGAGGCTCATTTTATAGCCTCCGGGAGGAGATCATGGAGGGCCCCACCACTAACTTAGTGGGTTAGTGGGTGGTCACCCACTAGATCGGAGGCGAGGAAAGCCCGCCACGATCGGACGTCGGGCATGTCGTCGACGGTGGTGGGCGGCCGGGCGGCGAAGGCGGCCCGGCGGCGAAGGTGGCCGGGCGGCGGCCATGCGGCGACCTAGCCGGCGGCGAGGCCGGTGGCCGGGCTGGCGTAGGCCTTGCCGGCTGCGGCGGCCCGCACGTTGGCGACCTGGCCGGCGGCTAGGCCGGGGCAGTGGCCCGGCCGGCAACGACCTGGCCGGCGGCGACTTGGACGGCGGCTAGGCCAGTGGCGGCGGCCCGGCTTGAGGCCAGGCCAGCGGTGGAGGCAGCCTGGCCCGCAGCGGAGGCGGCCAGGCGGGCGGCGACGACAGCCAGGCCGCCGGCGGCGGCGACCAGGCCGGCGGCGACGGCGGCCTGGCCGACGGGCGGCGGCGGTTTCCCCCTAAAAGGGGGGGGGGGATTTCTTGGCGGAGAGAGAGGGAGTGGGCCCTCCCCCCATGTTTTCCTCATCATGGGGAGTTCATGGGAGGTGGAGTTTAACTAGTAAACTCCATAATCTCCCACTTGGGGAGGTGATCATGGGGGAATCCTCCTTATAAATAGTGGTGCAACCCATCAATTGCCCCCAAAATCCTTATTGTTGGAGAATGAAGCGGACAAGAGAATAAGGATTTTCCTGCTGCCATCTTCTTTCCCGCTGTCATGACAACTTCTGGCGAAAAGGCGGAGGCGGTGAAGGGCGACGTTTTGTAGGTACCCGGAGAAAACTTGTCGAAGGAGAGACAGCTGGCAGCATCCTGACCGGCGGCGGCCCGGCTGGCGGCCAGGCCCGACTGGCAGCCAGGCCTGCGGCGGCCAGGCCCGGCCGGCGGTCCGGGCTGTGGCGGCCTGGCCGACGGCAGCGGCCTGGCCGCTGCCGCGGCGGCAGGGCCGTCGTCCGATTGGGGAGGCCATTTCTCCGTCAAGGGTGGGTGACATCACGTCTGCCCGCTCCTTGTTGGTTCCTGCGTCGAGGGAAAGACCGCCCAGGTTGGGCGGCTCTCTGGCCGCCTACCTGGGCGGCCAGTTTCCCCGCCAGGGGAAGGCGGCAACACAGCCACCTTCCCCTCGCCGACCCTCGTGTTGAGGGGAAGGACCTCTGGTCGTCCGACTTGGACGACCAATTTTCCACCGAGGGCGGGCGCCAATGTTGCCTCCCGCCCCTTGCCGGCCCTCCCATGCTGAAGGCAAGGTCGTCCGGCTCTGGCTGGGGCTGCCTTGCCCCGGTCGTCAGTGTCCTTCCGCTTTCGACGCCGCCGGAATGCCCCTCCCCTCGTGGGAGGGTGGTTATTCTCTCTTTTGGGGATTATTTTTCCATCTGAGGGCAATTTAATTGTTTTCATAAAATTTGTAATCTGTGTGCCCCATTTCGGATGATTTTATTCGTCTAGCCGGTAGTTATGAGCGAAAATTAATGGAGTGCCCATCTCTAAATCTATAAATAAGCTCGCATCCCCCTCCATTTTAACTTCTTCTCCGCCCAAAATTCCTCCTACAAATGTTCTCTCTCCTCTCTCACTCCTCATACAGATTTTCTCTCTCCTCACCCATTTCTCCTGCAATTTCTCATTCTCTCCTCCTCTAACGTGTGCGCGTCCCTCCGTGCGCACGTTCCTACTTGCATACGTGCTCCCTATTGCGCGTGTCTCTCTTCCTAAGTGTGTACGCCCTTAAGTGTGAATGTTCCCCCTTGCGCGCGTTACCCCTTGCACGCATCTCTCCTCCTAAGTGCGCATGTTCCTCTTTGCGCGTGTTCCCCTTTGCGCGCACTCCCCCTTGCGCGCGTCTCTCCTCCTAAATGTGCGCGTCCCTTCGTGCGCACGTTCCCCCTTGCACGTGTTACCCCTTACGGGCGTCTCTTCTCCTAAGTGCGCACGTCCCTCCGTGTGCATGTTCCCCTTTGAACGCGCTCCCCCTTGCGCGCGTTTCTCCTCCTAAGTGTGCATGTCCCTCCGTACGCACGTTCCCCCTTGTGCGTGCTCCCCCTTGCGTGCGTCTTTCCTTCTAAGTGCGCGCATCCCCCCGTGCGCATGTTTCTCCTTGCTCGCATTCCCCCTTTGCGCACGTCTTTCCTCCAAGGTGCGCACAACCCTCTGTGTGCACGTTCTTTCTCGCGCGCGTTCCCCTTGCACACGTCTCTCTTCCTACGTACGTGCATCCCGTTTTACGCACATTCCCCCTTGTGCGCGCTCTCTCATGCGCGCACCGCTCCGGGTGCGCCGTCGTGCACTCCTCCCCCATGATTTCTATAAGCGTTCTACCCTCTCAACTCAGGAACAAGCATACCAGTAGCCGACGAGACCAACGTTCCAAACTCCTCTAAACACAACAGGAGACGAGCCGTAAAAGATAAGGTATGCAGAACGAGCCGCCTAAGCTTCCAAGCCGTCGAAATCAGAGCAAACAAAATAAGCTGCTCTCGTTTCCCAACAACAGTCAAAAACTCTAAAACATTCAAATTACCCAAACATCCAAAGTGTGAAGCTCTCTATTGTAGCAAAAGAAAAAATTAGCTTTTTGAGAGGTGGCATGTCACCCTCCGAGCCCAGTACTTGCTCTCTCTAATAATTGTAAACGCAGAGCAGTCTGTTGCCCTCGCTTCTCTCAAAAGCCCTATAACACTACAACAAATAGTGGAAGTTATGTCGGCACAAATCCGACCACGTGGTTTTTCACCCAGTTGACAGGTTTTCCACGTTAAAAAATGATCTTGCCAATTTTCTATTTTTTGGCGACTGTTTGCACGCTTGACCTCTCTACGGGCTAACATGACCTAGTTTAGTCCGGCCTACCAGAAGAATTGAGTTGGCGGCAATAGCCCCATACATTTCACGGATATTCGGAAAAAAAATGCATTTGGGCATCCAATTCAAGCCATGCGTTCGTTTCAGTCTTCTTATGAATGGACAGACGTACAAAAATAGTTGGTATCTTTCTCTTAAGCTAGTCTTACTTATAGTCAGTCTCTACTACTATTTAAGGCATCTTTGTAATAGATCTATGTAATAGTTGGTATCTTTCTCTTAGCTGTGGCTACGAACAACTGAATCCAGAAGCTTCTGTGCTACTCCACATTGTTCAAACGGGCCCCAAACAATGACTGGGGCCAAAACTTGACATGATTACTTGCCACAATCCAGTTGGACCACCAAGTGCCTTTGTTGATGGTCAACCTTGTGAGCTGTCACCCAAATTGATAGTGCCATGTGAATCAAAGCTAGGCAAACTCAACTCAAACTCATTCCAAGTTGAATCGATTCCCCGATCTCCATTATATTTGTTGCGGGTCACTCAGTTTATTCTGGTCCAGAGAATTGAATCGGACCGCTTTAACTCGAGTATGAGTCAAGCTCAAACAGTTAAAGAGATTTAACAGTAATGAGAAGCAATAAAAATCTTTAGGGGGAACCCATCAATATTTTTTTTTGAAATGGTCTTGCAAAGCCCAATGACTCAAGTTGGCCCGGGGATGGTTGGGGGGGGGGGGGGGGGGGGGGGGGGGCCTTAACAGAAATACCCCTGGTGGCCATATTCATTTTCAGGCTGCACATCAATCATGCAACTTCTTAGGGGAAAGTGGCTCACAACCTAAAGATATACAGAGGACCAGCTGATTGTATCTTCTTTAATCCACTGCAATATTTTTAAAGCATATATATTCCGTATTTTCATATCACTATCGAATAATTTCAGACAAGGCGGCAGCTGCACCCATATATCTCAATTATGTGATAGAGATATTATGTGTGACAGGAACAACTGTATATATGTATATGCATATATAGAGAGAGAAATTTTATGGGGAGAATTGATTTTCTCTCCCTTAGGGAGAAAACCAGAATCTCATCGTCCACAATTGAATCGGACGGCCAGATCAATATCCCACCCCGATTTCATTATCCCGCCCCGATTTGGCGGCGGTGTGTTTCATGTGCGGCGGCTGGCGGCTGTTAGAAATTCTCATTGCAAGAAAGTTAGAGAGTGTTTAGTAAGAACATATGTAATTGTATTTCATAAGAAGAAACCGATTACAATAAACCGCTCCACGAGACAGTTTTGCAAGACATGATTACAACAAACCACTTCACGGCTACCCGGAACCTCACATAACAACCCGTGGCTCAACTAGAGCACACACACAAACCGCCAACTTACAAACCGCCGTAAACCTCACTTGAGCAACCACAAACTTTTACTTGGACAAACTGCACCTCCTTCACAGACACAAGCCGCACTTCATCTACAAGCACAAGCACACCTTCTCCACAGGTACAAGCCGCCCACTACTACAGACACAACCTGCACCACCTCTAGACCGCACACTGGCCGCACCACTGCCTTCAAACTACAAACAACAGCCGACTTCAGCTGCAGACCGCTGGAGACTTGCGAACTCAACCACAAGCCACAGGAAACCTGCTATCTGAACATTTGAGCAGGGAAGAATCCCCCTTCACCAATTTATGGAAACTAGAGCCAGAACACCGAACACCAAAAAGCACACCAGCCTCGCAGTGGATCCGCCAAGAACACCCACCAGCAAACTCCAGAGCGGAAAACAGGCCGCCCGACCAACCAGACAGGCCGCCCGGTCTCACTTCAAAACTCAACAGCATTGCGGGCTCGCCGGCCACCGGCCGACGAGCCCAGGACGGTCGGTGGCCGGCGAGCTCGCAGCCGCCGGTGCCACACTGCAAACAGCTGGATCAGGGTGGAGAAAGGGGCGGGATGGGGGAGGGGGGGGGGGGGGGGGGGGGGGGGGAGGAATCGAAGATTGGGGTTCACCAAGAATTTTTTTAAAAAAAATGTTGATCCTGTCCGTTTGATCTCATCTGATGATCAGGATCCTGGTTTTCTCCCCCCTGGGGAGAAAACAAGTTATCCCTCTAAAATTCATATGTGTGTGTGTGCGTGCGCGCGCGCGCTAGTGCGTGGGCGCGCTAGTAACGATGCGTGCAGCTACAGCTAGATGTCACAAGTTCGGTTCGGTTCGGTCCCACTAAAATCATGAACCGAAGCGCTAAGTTAACAGTTATTCAAATTACAACCAAAACCTTAGTTTAAACGGTTTGGTTTTGCTTCGGTCTCGTCCGAATCGGGTCTAAGGGATGGGGCGCTTTTTAGTTTAAACCATTTATGTTATTTATTAATAACATAGAAGATATATGATTTAAATGATTCACGTGTCTTTTCTACACTTAACGTGTTGATGTGCGGAAACGTCGCGGGGCACCAGCCAGCTAACACGGAGGGGTGTTCGGTCTCACAAGCTAGGAGAGGAGGAGAGGAGGGAAGGAAGGAAGCCTCTGAGTGCTCGAGAGTGGAGCAAACGGCTTGTCAAAGAGGGTTGCGGGGATAGAGGAGAGAAGCTTGATCAACAGAGCGGGTTGATCAAGAGAGGAGAAGGAGGTTGATCAAGCTGTCGAGCAGACGGCTAATGTGACGGTTGTGCTTGCAGGTTGGTTGTCGAGAAGAGCGGAGCTGAGAAGAAGCTTGCTGAGCTGAGGAGCAAGACTTACTGAGCAGAGGAGCAAGGCTTGCTGAGCAGAGAAGCAAGGCTTGCTGAGCAGAGGAGCAAGGCTTGCTGAGCAGAGGAGCAAGGCTTGCTGAACAGAGGAGCAAGGCTTGCTGAGCAGAGAGAAAAAGAGGGGGCCGCTAGCAGCGGCAACAACACACTTCGCCCACCGCGGCCTAAATGTCACTCTTGCGACGGGCTTTCCTTTGATTAATAGCGAGAGGTTACAAGCTTACAAGTACACCTTTGCAACAAATCAATAAAGGGGTACAAAGAGAAGCTGGCGGCTAAGAGAGAAGAAAATGCCAGAAAGCAGAGGAGAGAAGCTGCCAGAGACTAAGTAAAAGAGTCTGCCAGCTGCTGGAGGACTGGGAAACTGAGTCTGCAGAGTCTGCAGGCAAGCTGCTGAAGAGTTGTGGAGGACTGCGCGGACAGGAAATCTGAGTCCGCAGAGCTTGCTGGAAAGGTGGCGACGGACTGCGCGGACTGGAAAACGGAGTCCGCAGGGTCTGCTGGAAAGCTGATGACGGACTGTGCAGACTGGAAAACTGAGTCCGCAGGGTTGCTGGCAAGACTTGTATCCACCTTCTGGCCTCTGGAGCGATGCAGAATGAGAGGCATCAGGGGCTATTTATAGGCCCAGGAAAGTTCTTCTAGAAGCGGGGCCCAGTGACATCAGCATGACGACCTACGCGGACTCCGCGGACTGGGAATTTGCGTCCGCCGCTGTTGACCGATGAAGCAAGCAGAAGGACGCCCTGGAGAGAACTGGAGGCCGCCCCTGGCGGGCGACCTGGGCGGACTCCGGGAGGAGTCCGCCCGGCAGGCCGGAGGCCGCCCCTAGCGGGCGGCCTGGGCGGACTCCGGGTGGAGTCCGCCGGCAGGATGCCGGGGCCGCCCCTAGCGGGCGGCCTGGGCGAACTCCAGGGGGAGTCCGCCCGGCAGGCCTGGCCGCCCCCTTGCGGGCGGCCTGGGCGGACTCCAGGGGGAGTCCGCCCGGCTGGATGCCGGGGCCCCCCTAGCGGGCGGCCTGGGCGGACTCCAGGGGGAGTCCGCCCGGCAGGCCTGGCCGCCCCCTTGCGGGCGGCCTGGGCGGACTCCAGGGGGAGTCCGCCCGGCTGGCGGGCAGAGGCCGCCCCGGGTGGGCGGCCTCGGCGGACGGCGGCAGGAGGCCGCCGCCCCTCGGGCAGCAGGGAGGCCGCCCCTGGTGGCGGCCTCGGCGGACGGCGGGTGGAGACCACCGCCCCTTGGGCGAACTAGGAGGCCGCTCCTGGCAATGCTGTTGGCGGACTCCTGCAAGGAAAAATACTGCATGATTAGAGGACCTAACCGCATGTCCCGCGAGGGTGAGCCATGGGAATAGCCCGCCATCCCGCAGGGCACGCGGTTGCTCGGAGACCTAGGCGGATAGGGAAAACTGTCCGCCTACACTGGGGCCATCGCGATCAAAAGGGAGAATCTAAGGGTCGCGATTAGCCAGCTGACCACCTTAGGAAGGATCGCCGATTTCTGGGTTAACATAACGGACCGTCTTCAAGCACGGAGGCATTTGATGCACGCGTGCCATATAATGACCGATTTGAAAAAATGTCTAGGTATTTGGATTCTAGTCATATAAATATCAACCTAGAGTCAAATAGAATTGTGAATCCGAATGCTCGTCTCCATCCAAGCAATTTGTATAGGATTATTGAGAGCCATATACACGTGCATGGCTCCCATTAATCATCGCATAGAGCAAAATATAAGTTGCAGGGATTTTCAGCCAACAGCTCAAAGCATTTTGTGTGGTCTGAGTGCATATATAAAGAGGAGTTTTGCTTTTCTGTTCTAACTTTTTCTACTTAATTGCTCTACATACAAGAAGGAAAAAAAAGCTTAGACAGTGATTTATAGGCACTTGCCACTGCAGATATAACCATGGTTAACTCATGTGTCATTGTTTCAAACCTCGGCAAGAACCGGAGGGTGAAGGGTATCAATCGCAACAAAACTTTAGGCAATAGTTGGTATTCTAACTTTGTTGAGGTCATTTTCTCAAAAAAATTTGTTAAGGTTAAAACGGTTAGTGCGCTCGAAGCATTCCGTGTGACCGTCAAGTTTGGAACGATCTCCACGTTGCCCCAGCATGGGTATTTATAGGCGTAACCCTAAATCCCCGACGGCGGGTTATTGTATGTCATCCGGATCCTAACCCTAACCTGTTAAGCACCTGTCACATCTAATCAATATACCTCAACAATCTCCTCATATATATTGTACATAGATGCTAACACAAAACATGTATCAATATACCTCAACAATAACTGTGACACCGTGCATGTGACAGCTATAATTAACTTCATCCACTACAAGAAAAAACATAATTAGCAAGGAGCTGAATATCTTGCTAATTCTTCAAATTCGTTGCTAATTTTAAATAGCAACGAATTTAGAAACAAAAAAATTTCGTAGCTAATATGCTCCTAGCTAATTTTAGCAACGAAATTTTTCCTTTCTATATAGCAAGGATTATTTAGCAAGTTATTTTATCCTTTCTAAATTAGGAAGGAATTCTGTTTTTGATGTTAAAAAATTCATTTATTTAATTGTGGATGTTAGGTTTCGAACACCCAACCTAAT
Source organism: Platanthera guangdongensis (assembly GCA_039583875.1). Lineage (NCBI taxonomy): Eukaryota > Viridiplantae > Streptophyta > Magnoliopsida > Asparagales > Orchidaceae > Platanthera > Platanthera guangdongensis. The sequence continues at coordinate 29,690,630 of CM077157.1, forward strand.
GCAAACAAACAACCATTCTTACCAACTACTCTAACTTAATTCTTTGTTTTAAGTGACAATATTATTTATATGTAACGTATGCATACATAATTCATAAAATAATGTAATCAAATATAAATATATAATATATATTTATTTATATAACATATATATTTATATATATTTATTATTTATATATAATATATTTATATATATTATTTTTATATATAATATTTATTAATTATATATAATGATATTTTTTTGTTATATATATATGTGTGTTTATATATAATAAATGAATATAACTTTATAATATATATATATGTATAGTTATTTATATTATATATTGTTCATATAATTTATATGTATTATAATTATAATTAATTTGTTGAATACTAACAATCTTTGTTAAATTATAAATTTATATATACGAATTTAAATAATAGATAAAAATATAAAATTGTATAAATAATTACATATATATTATATATTAATTATTTTATTGAATGCAAATAATTTACACTATTTATAAATATATTAAGCAACAATTATGTTTTATGGGAAATGATAATTTTGTAAGAAAGTGTCATGTCATTTTTTGGAAAAAAAATAATCAATAAATATTTTGCAACATAAAAATTCATTGTTATTTTAACGACATAAATTTTGCACCGCTGGAAGACGGCGAGGAGAAAGTGCGGAGAGGGGCGAGCGAGGTGGCCCGGAGTGGAGCTGGAATGTTGAGTCGATCTGGAAAGCTAGGGCATATTTATTAATCAAGTAAAGATGTTATATAAGTTTATAAATATTAGTGAAATAGAAAATAATTTGGAGGGAAATGAAATTTTTCCCTCCATCATATTTTAATCTGAATTAATTAGAAAGGAAATTTTGAAAGTAAGTTTTTCGTTTCTAATTAGTAAATAAATATTTTACAACGAAATAATTCGTTGCTAATTTTGCAACAAAATAATTCGTTGCTGTTTTTGTAGGTAAAAATAAACTCATAACCTAGCTAAATTTGATGCTAATTAGCAACAAATATTTCAGCGTTCCTAATTTTTCTTGCTAATTCATGTTTTTCTTGTATTGATCTAGATAACTGCTACCCCTTGATTTTTGTCCAAGGGGTGCACTAATTTTAGTTTATGTTATGGTTATAACCGCAATTAGAGATGCAAACGAGCTGGGCTCAAATCGAGCTTGTCAAAAAGCTAGCTCGAACTCGCTGTAAAAGGCTTGAGCTCATAAGCTAAGAAATTGAAATATTAAGAATCCAATCTACACTGACTGCGATAAGGAAGAAATGCAAATGATTGCATAAATGCTCTTTAATTAAATGCTTTTCTCATGTAAAATTGTTTAAGCGTTTGATGCAGTCAACAAGAGAAGTTTAAGGCTGCGTTTGGGAGGACTTATTTTCACCGGTCAAGCGGTTACAACCGCATGAATCGGACCATAATTTATGATCCGATTCATGCGGTTGTAACCGCTTGACCGGTGAAAATAAGTTCTCCCAAACGGAGCCTAAGTTCGGTTCGGTTGGATTTTGATTTCGGGCATACGAAAAATATATAAAACGATATAATTATACACATAAACAAAATGATATATTATAATATATTAATAATATATGTGCATGCTGACGATAATATATTTATCGTGCCGCAACTACAGTACTCCGACCTAATGCCACAGAAGGATTGGAAGCATATGTCAATTATAAGGTGCGACTAATTTTTAGGTCAGTACCGTGAAAAAAAAGAATCATCACGACAACTAATGATGAGTCATAAATTATGAGGGTCCCGATCAAAAGTGTATTGCAGAAGCAAAATTGCATGAGCCCCTCCTCATTTACAGGCTCCTCAAAAAGATAAGCATCCTCCGCGATTCTAATACAATATTTCCCCACTGATACAGCCTGCAATCAGCCTCTTCACATTGTCTTTTGGGTCTCTTGAGATCTCCAGGAACTCAATTATTATTTATATATAATAATAATAATAATAATTAACAAATTGGAGGACGGAACAGTTATGACCACATAGAATGTGCAATTTAGCATCTTGATCTCATCGGACCTCCACTCATGGCTGATCTGACGAGTGGGCCCCATGAACGGAGTTTACTTCTTTTCGGCCGTCAGATCACATAGAATGCATGGTGACTGCAGAAATGGAATCGCATTTTATAATATAAAGATATTATAAATATAAATAGCCCAATCGAGGGATTTAAGAAACGTGGTAGAGGCGCCGGCCACGTGTAGTCCATTCGTGGGAGATACTGACCGCTGATCGGTGTACTTCTTCGTATAGTTGCGATTGTTCCCTGCTTCTCTGTAGTGCTTCCTGATTTGGTCGGTGTTGACCTTTTCGAGTCGGAAGATGATTCCACTAGTGAAGAATAAGGCTTCTTTTAACAGGACCGCAGAGTGTGTGAATGCAGTGGTTGTAATGAGTAAAAATTAGGTCCGCCAGGCGGACCTTTCTCTAGGTTCCATCAATAGAGAGGAGTTGTAAATATGTGGGGTCCGCCATACATATTTAATATAGGCATGTGGGGCCATCACAATACAGACTTTTTATTGGCCACCCAGACTTTCCTTTAGGTCCGGTTGTAATGCAGGAAAAATTTGGTCCGCCACCCGGACCTAAAGGAAGGTACGGGTGGCCAATAAAAAGCTTGTATTGTGATGGGCCCTACATGCCTATATTGACTGTCTATTGCGGACCCCACATATTTACAAGCTTCTCCTTTTTTCTATTGGTGAGGACCTAGAGGAAAGTCTACCAACTGGACCTAATTTTTACTCGGTTGTAATGGGGTTCAGGGCCCGGGGGGTGTCATGCACTTTACGGCGCAGTGCGGCATCTAACGGATGCGAGCACATCTCAACTCGTGTGGAGATGTGTGCACATCACATCTTATTTTGAAATGTGTGACCGTGATCTGAGACGTGCTCGCATCCGTTGGATGTCGCACCGCACCGTAAAATGTAGCAGGTTCACTTTACTCCCCCTGGTTCTGGTTGTCATGAGAAGGAAGAAGTGTATATGGTGAATGATTGAGGCATGATTTTAGTAAACTCTCAAATAAAAAAAAGGAGAAGTTGAAAACAAAAAAAATAGTTTTTAGAAAGTTATGCTAGACGGGCAGCTCAAAAAACCACCACTTCTTGAAAAAATTATTTGAAAAAGTTATTCATCCAAACAACCTAAAAAGCATTGTATGTAGGAATATAGATTTTTCCATCGCCGCCGCCGCCCCAAACAGAGCACAATGAAAATTTAGGTGCTCATATGGATTTGACTCCAATAATTTAAGATTTTTCAAACCAAACGTTTTTGTTTCGTTCGTTTCGTAGAAATTGAGATATAGAAATTGACTTCAATTCAAATTTCTGTAGAAATTGGAATTGTAATTAATTCCAATTAATTTCATTGTTCGGCGGAATGCAGGAATTTTACCATAGAAATTTGAATTAGTAATTCTACTATTCGGCTGCATATTAGAATTTTTTGCCCGAGTGCATTTTTCACTCGGGCGCGCATTTTTCACTCGGGCGCGCATTTTTCACCCGGGCGAGCATTTTTCTGCTCGGGCGCGCATTTTTTACCCAGGCGCGCATTTTTTTGCCTGAGCACACATTTTTCTGCCCGGGCGCACAATTTTTCGCACGGGCGCGCATTTTCCACCCTGCGAGCATTTTTCGCCCTGACGCGCATTTTTGGGGAGGACGCGCTGTATAATCTGTAATTCGTCAAGATCAGAAGTACCCAAGCAGAGGCGAGCTAGGGAGCGCTTGGGCGAGCAGATACGAGCTTGACCGAGTAGAGAAGAGCTTGGGCGAGATTGGGCAAGCAGAGGCGAGTATGAGCAAGTAGACCCTTGAAAATCGCTAGTAGTAACTGGATACTCGCGTATACCCCCTAGGATTTCTCTATAAATAGACCCCTAGGGGTACAAGAAATAGAATTTTGGAGGAGGTTGAGGTCCCCCCAAGTGGATACTCGACAAGTCCATGTCTGCCTAGTATCTTGCCGAGCCTTTTGGTTGCGGAGGGGAAGTTTCTCTCAAACTTCGGGGTACGTGGTGGGACCTTCCTACTAGAGCACTCGGGGTGTGCTTATATATAATTCTATCTCCCGCGATAGAAATTTGAATTATGACGTCGGACCGCAGAATCAATAACCTTAGTCTGCCTTGATCCGAATTTTGTAGGGATTTTCCTGGCTTCAACACACGCATTTTTTGCCCCGGCGCGATTTTTCACCCGGGCACGATTTTTTCGCCCCGGCGAGAATTTTTCGCCCAGGCGCGACTTTTTCGTCGGGGCGCGTTATTTTCATCTCGGCGCGACTTTTTCCGCCCAAACACAATTTTTTTGCCCAAGTGCGAATTTTTCGTTCGGGCGCGAATTTTTTGCCCAAGAGCAAATTTTTCGCACGGATGCAATATTTTCGCCAGGATGCGATATTTTCGCCCGGAGGCGAAAAAAATACTTTCGGACGAAAAAAAGGCGGGCCGGGGGAAAAATATGCGCCAGGACGAAAGCGAAAAATTCGCGCCCGGGCTAAAAATTCGCTCACGGGCAAAAAATCCGCACCCGCAGAAAAATTCGCCCGGGGCGACAATTTCACGTTCGGGTAAAAACTTTACGCCAAGGACAAAAAATTAGCCGAGCAAAAAATTACATTTGGGCGAAAAAATCACACTTGAAAGAAAAAATGTGTGTCCTTGAAAAAAGCACGTCTGGGTGTAAAATGTGAGCCTGTGCGGAAAAATCGCACCCAGACTGAAAATGCGCGGCCGGACGAAAATACTCGCCCAAGAGGAAAATGCACGCCCGAGCGAAAATGCGCGTCCGGGCGGAAAATGTGCACCCGGGCGAAAAAGTCGTGCCCAGGCGGAAAAAGGTGAGCCCGGGCGGAAACATGTGCGCTAAGGCAAAAACATTCTCGCTTGGGCGAAAATGCACGTCTGAGCAAAAAATGTGCGTCAGGGCGGAAATTGTGCACCCAGGCGAAATAGACATGCCCAGGCGGAAAAAGGTGAGCCTGGGTGAAAACATGTGTGCTAAGGCGAAAGCATTCTCGCTCTAGCGAAAATGCGCGCCTGGGCGGAAAAATGGGTGCTCTGACGAAAAATTCGTGCCCGGGCGGAAAATTCACGTTCGGGCGAAAAAATTGCTCCTGCGCGAAAAATGAATCCCGAGCGAAAAATGCGAGCCCAGGCGAAAAAATGCACGCCGGGCGAAAAAAGATACGCTTGGGTGAAAAAAACGCGTTCGGGTGGAAAATGCGCTCCCGGGCGGAAAATGCGCCCGGGCGGAAAATGCGTGCCCGGTCGGAAAATGAGCGCCTGGGCGAAAAATGCCCTCCCTGTGGGAAAAAAGCGCCCTGATGGAAATGCGCGCCCGGGCTAAAAAAGTGTGTCCGAGTAGTAAAAGTGCGCCCAGCCGATAAATTCGCGCTCAGACGAATAATTTGTGACTTGGCGAAAAATGTGCGCTGTTGGATCTTATGACGCTGTTAGAGGGGGTGAATAAGTGTTTTATGGAATTTTAATTCTTAAATAAAATTATGAGAGTTAATTAATGAAGTTATGAAATATTTTATAGGTAATTATATTTTTCTTTATATTTAAACAAAAATATTATATTAAAAATTACTTTTTAGGAAATTGTGCAATTCAATATTACTTTACTAAGCGATATCACTATTTAAAACATTTTATGATATGAAAATAAAATCAAGATGATGAGACAATAAATAACATGATTTTATTTCATAGGAAATTGATTACAAAATGCAATGTATCTCTATAAAGATAGAGATCGAGGCTGTGAAAAATATAAACTACTTTTAATTTCACCGGTCCTTCTTACAAGAACCAACCGGCTATAGCGTATCTCTTCCTATATTTTGCTGCTAGTCTCCCTCTAGATCTCACCACGATCTAGTCGCTGCACACAAGGCAACAAAAACTCCCTAAGTCATACAAGGACCTAGACGTCCCACACAAGACGACGATTTCTATTTATGTATTATATATTTATATTGTTTATATAATTTTACAAACAAAGAACTGTTATAATTAAATAAATGTTTAAATATGTATATAATGTTTATATATGTATACATATTGTATATAATGTTTAAATATGTATAATTTGCACGCAGTGTAGCCCCGCCGAAAATACAATTTCAATTATTGAATGTGCTTTGCTTAATATATACTAGAAACTATCACTTTATCCCACGATGTGGGACTAAATATGAGAAGATTTTATTATAAACTTAAAAAAAGGCAATAAGCGTGCAACGGGGGACGATCGAACCGACGACCTCCTGTTTTTTCAATGATATGTCTTGACCATTAGACCATGATATTTTCACGTTATATTTTATGCGCAGTTATATATGTACTAAAAAACATTTTTATCAAGTTAAGTACCTTTTTTGTTTGCACGCGCAGTTAGAAATATCTTTTTTATTTCCATTTTAACTTTTTTATATGTACTAATATTATTTATAATCGCTGGGGCGGGCGCCGCCCGCCGTCCGAAGCCCGCCAGGAGCGGGGCCGGGTACTGTGGCGCGCGACCATCGGGCCGGAGGCCCGTGCCTGTCACTCGTGTGCATCGAGAACGGGCTTCGGCGGGCGAAGCCCGCCGGGAGGTCAAGCGGGCGAAGCCCGCTTGATTGTGAGCGAAGCCCGCAGCGACGCATCGAGAACGGGCGAAGCCCGTTCGAAGATGCTAGTATATATATATATATATATATATATATATATATATATATATATATATATATATATATATATATATATATATATATATATATATATATATATATATATATATATATATATATATATATATATATATATACATACATACATATATACATACTAGTGCCCGACACGGGGCTCCGCACCTATGGCTACGCGCACAGTACCCGGCCCGTGACGGAGGGCTTCGCCCGCACCTGCCTGCGCCCACCCACCGGCGTGCTGCGCCCACCCCGCGGCAGGCTGCGCCCCGCACCCCCCCCCCCCCCCCCCCCCCGCGCCACTTTCATCTTCTCTTGTTAGTGTCTTACATTTCTTAATTAGTTGAGAGTGATCCTGCGACCTCCCATTCTAAATTTTTTCAAAGCCTTTGTTTCTTTTTATCACAAACCTCGCTATGGAATGTTTTAGTTGCTCAATGTGATACTATTCAAATTCATTTGGTATTTTGAAATGTCAACTACTTCCTGTCGTTTCTCCCAAATCAGGATGCATACTAATATATATATATATATATATATATCTTTATTATATAAAACAATAGTGATATTTGGAATCACACCACCAGCTGAATCTGAGCCGTCCGATCAAGTTCCTTCAAAAATTGGCCGTTAGATTCAAGAGAGGAGGGCTGCCATTAAAAAAAAATCAAAAACAGTTACTGTTCATATCAGGAAATTCCCGATACCAGCCGCATCCGCCAAATCGTCCACCGCCCCTTCTCTGTCGCCGGCGGCTGCGCCGCCGGCGGCCTGCCCGCGCCCACCGGCGGGTTCGCCGGCCTCCGGCGAACCCGCCGGGGGTTGTCCGGCGGCGAGCGGGCAGGGCCACCGCCGGCGGTGGCCCTGCCCGTGAGACCTAGATCTGGGTCTCACGGGCAGGGCCACCGCCGGCGGTGGCCCTGCCCGCTCGCCGCCGGACAACCCCCGGCGGGTTCGCCGGAGGCCGGCGAACCCGCCGGTGGGCGCCGGGCAGGCCGCCGGCGGCGCAGCCGCCGGCGACAGAGAAGGGGCGGTGGATGAGCAGCGGAAGCGGGGGATATCGGGGGTAAATTTGTTTTTTTTTTATTTTATAATTTTTTTTATATTCTTTAAATAATTACTAAATTTATTAAAATCTGATTTTTTATTTCATTTCTTATTTTAAAAATAATAAGTAATTATATAATTTATTAAATTATATAATTCGGTTTTTTTATTTTATATTTTTTATATTCTTTAAATAATTAATAAAATTATTAAATTTTATATTTGAAAAATTCAGATACTTGCTTTAAATACTTTTAAATTTGCTGGGGGAGGGCGAAGCCTGCCGGGGAGGCGGGCGAAGCCCGCTTGAATGTCAAGCGGGCGAAGCCCGCTTGCTTGCGGGCGAAGCCCGCTTGGTTGCGGGCGAAGCCCGCAGCGACGCATCGAGAACGGGCGGAGCCCGTTCGAAGATGCTAGTATATATATATATATATATGGGGCATATACTGTGCGGGCAAACATTATTTGAGGACGTACGGGCAAGTGATTTTGAGAGTCCAGATGGTCTCAGAACGAAATGTGATCAACATGAAAGTTATAGATCTCGGCGAGACGAACAACTTTCATGTTGATCACTTTTTGATTTGGAGCTGATTTGGACCTCGATTTGGGCCCCGAAATCGGGGGCGGCGGAACTGCTACAGTAAACCGTTCCGCCGCCCCCGATTGCGGGGCCCAAATCGAGGTCCAAGACGGCTTCAAATCAAAAGGTGGTCAACATGACAGTTGTTCATCTCGTCGAGATCTACAACTTTCATGTTGATCATTTTTCAATTTGAGACCATCTTGACCCTCAAAATGGCTTGCCCGTACAACCCGTATACTTAATTGGCGGTGTGGGATTTAGTCCCACACCGCCAATTTTGGTTTTGTTTTATGAGTATATAAGGTATTTTGTCTCTTTAAGTATGAAGATGTGGTACAAAGGGTCAGGTTTGGCTGGTTATCCAGGCTGGCGGGCGGGTTGATTATTGTGGCGTTGGGTGGGCGGGCCGGGGGCCTTTATTTTGGACTGAGCTGATGAATTGTAGGGTGCCCTAAATTTTAGAGGCACTATATAGGTTTAGGAGGCCTATGAAAAAATATGAACGATCCTGATTCGTTGTTGTGATGAACGGCTGCGATCAAATGTTTGGTTTATATTCAACGGTCGTGATTAATCTAATGTCTCTTTTACCTTGCCATGAACATGTAATTGATACTTATTTTTAATGTAGTAAAGATATATATATATATATATATATATATATATATATATATATATATATATATATATATAAGAATAGACTACACGCATGATCATGAGCGGTTCTTTCTGAGAACCGTAGTCTATTCTTATATATATATATATATATATATATATATATATATATATATATATATATATATATATATATATATATATATATATATATATATATATATATATATATATATATATATATATATATATATTCTGAACTTTAGAACAGCGGAATCGGAACCGGCTAATCCTAAATCGTTGTTCAAAAAAAATATTTGGGGGGGGGGGGCACTGGCCTGGGCGAACCAAGCCTATTCAAACTTTCCAAAAAATTTGGGGGGGCACGTGTCCCTGTGGCCCCCCTGTAGATCCGCTCATGATCATGCGTGCGGTCAAATCCATGATTCCATTATTTTTGGGTGCAGATCATAAAGGGTGTGGTTCTGTGCATTCCTATCCCTTTTAAAAGGGGTCTCATCCCCATCAAAACTGAACCAAAAACGCAATACCAAAGGAAGCTTAGTACAAATAATTTACTTGTTATTGTTGCTTATTCACGAGCATAAGTTGCCCCTCAATATTTTTTGGAAAACTAGAAAAAAAAAGGTGGTATGGTAACTATAACATAATTCAGTGTTTCAAAAATGTAATTTTTCATGAGCATCGGGGTGTAAAAATAATTACTTTGATCAAGAAAAGAGCTAATACATTTAAGGTCCGTTTGGCACGACGACGACAGCCTCTAACGCAATGGCTATATGCCATCTTTGTAAACCCCGGAGCTCACCTGAAGAACTTCATCCTCTTTTAAGGCCTCGTTTGGTTCGGCGGTGGCGGGTCGATCCGGCGGGTGGAAACGGAGTGTTCGAAACGGAGGGGGGAGGTGGCTGCTCCAAACGGAGCTTTTGGGGGGCGTTTCTCAAGGCGGGCGGGTGGAAATGGAGCAAACACCGCCGGAGGTTCATTTGTTTACCCGCCTTCCGGCGGCGTTTGTCCAAAACGGAGCAGAGAAACGCCGAACCAAATAGAGCCTAAGTTTAAAATTAGTTTATTTCTGAATGACCAAGATAAAAATATGCCAAACACATATTATATAATGAGTTAATGACGGTGTTTTTTAGGCCTGCGAGTGGTTCGGTTTGGGTCGGTTTGGACCCAAACCGAAACCGAGCCGACATGCCTCGGTTTTTGGCTTGTCCAAACCGACCCGAACCGAATCCGGTCGGTTCGGTTCAAAGTCGGTTCGATTTTCAATCGGTTTTTTTCGGTTCGGTGTCGGTTTTTTTGAACAAACATATAATAGTTAATATTAAACTCATAAATTTTTTTTTTGCCCATTTAGGAATTAGGATACAGTTATGCTATCAACTCATTAAAGCAAGTGTTTTATATCATAGCAGTCATCCACTAGATATAGTGTCTCCTTAGGTTCCTCCATATCTTGGCACAACAAATGTCAGACCACTTTCTGCTGATCCAGCATTGAGATAAAGTATAAGATAATGTTAGATTGATTTAATGAATTTAAATGGCTTAGTAATCACCTACTTGATATGAGTGTCTGTTTTTTTTACACCCAATTTATCGTGACAGCAAAATATCTGAAGCAATAGAAGGGAATAGGAAGATGAACAGCTAGAGTTGCCGCCGTCGCACGGCCAAACACCGCCAAAAATGAGAAATCTGAAGCATTCAGTCGTCTTCCGTCGCCGCAGTCATTGCTCTCGACGGTCTCGTCATTGCCCTCGACGGTCTCGTCTTCGTCCCCACCGCGAGTCTGCGATTGCGATTTGCGATATACGAACTGCCGAAAATTGGGAGGAAATCAGGAAACTGGAAAGTAGGAAACTGGAGAGTGGAGACCCGACGAAACCCTATCAGCTGCTATCTCAAAAAATGAGAAAGAAAAAAAAATGAACTTAATAAAACTAGAAACCCGAAGGCCGAAACTCAATCACTATCAGCTATCTCAAATAAGAATATAAGATATTAACTTTGACTCTTTGACACTGTGTCCGCTGTTCGTGACTAGGCATGCAAGCATAAAAATTATAATATGCTTATACGGTGTCAGTTATATACTTATATGCTAAATCAGAATGACAAAATGTGGCTGACTTTAAAATTAAAAAATTAATTAGTTAAATACTTAAACTTTAAATTATGTTAAAAAAAAACTCGGTTCGGTTGGGTTTGATCGGTTTTCACAACCTGAAAACCGACCCAAACCGATAGTCCTTCGGTTTTCAAAAGCTCCAGACCGAACCGACACCGGACCGGGCGGTTCGGTTTCAAAATCGGTGTGGTTCGGTCGGTTTGATCGGTTTAGTCGGTTTTCGGTTTTCACTCCTCACCCCTAGTGTTTTTGCTCGAACTTACATATTATATAATGAGTTAATGAAAGGGTTTGAAATAATTTGATCAAATTTTGTGTGATTAAGGTTATGTTCGACCTCACAAATCCCATCCAAGCGACATAGGAAATCAACCGGAATGCAACCGCGCGGAGGCCTCCCTAGTAGTAGTGGCCTCCTGTCCTAGAAAATTGTTTGGTGCGCCTAGCGTGTATAGAGCTATGCACGCTAGGCGCCTAGGCGCATTTAATGCTTCAAATTAAAATTTTCAATTTGTAGTTTTTTTAGAAAATTTTCAAGAATATTAATGTTCATATTTTTAACGCTCATTTTAAGTACCATACTACTTATATTATGATCAGAACTGAAAAAATTACGGCCATAATTTCATGTATTATAGCTGTAAAATGACATTACAGTCGTAAAATGAAAATACAGCTGTAATGTCATTTCACAGCTGTAATGCATTATTTTACGGCCGGAATATGGGTAATATGATACCTAAAATGAGCGTAATAATATGAACATTTATATTTTGAAAAAAATTTTAAAACAATTTTCTTTTTTGAAATTGAAATAGTTGTCTTAGTGCATAAAAATGCGTCTAATATGTATAGAATGCACGCTAGACGCACCCAAAAAATTTTCCGTTGCTCTCTGTAGGATCCGCCTGGCCAAGAAGCCCTAAAAGTTTGATCTATTTTCAAGCTCTGCCCTAACTAAGGTCAGATATAAACGATATTTGGGCCCGCCCAGTACATATGTAGTAGGCCTTAAACATAAGGGATTTGGGCTATTTCGTAGAACCTTATATGTAAACACTAATGAACAATTTTGCGCAAGGCAGTAGCCGGCGGGTGTCTTCCTCCTCGGCGGCGTGGCGACGATGGAAGGGGAGGTCGAAGTTATGGAGCCATTGGAGGTCGATTACTCCGATCTAGTCCTCCTCTCTTCTTCCCGTGATGCTTCTTCCTCTCTTTCCACCGAGGAATTGCAGAAGATAGAATTAATCTCCGGTGCGGTGATGCGAGTACTAGGGCCGTCGGGTCCCGGTCTTCTCTCGATTACCGGTGTTCCCAAGGCGCCTGCACTGCGGAAGATTCTCCTCCCATTTGCAAGGAAGCTGGCACTCCTTGGAAATAAGGAACGAGCGCAAGTGCTCAAGGTGAGCTTCTGATATTGCATACTTTTACGGTGGTTCGATTTTCTCGTGTTTTTGCGTTGTCGTTTGTATTGTTGCTAAAAACTGCTAGAGAAGGCCAGCCGCAGTAGGATATTCTCGCACTTGTTATGTTTTGATTGAGTGATGAATCTGAATATCGAAATGCTCTCTGCATCCTCGAAGATACTTGTTGTAATCCATCTTGCTTTCAAAATGAACATGGGAGGGTTTTAATCTTCCAAATAAGATGATTGTATCCTCGAAGAGACTTGTGATAAGATGATTCTGTAATTGAGATGTAATAGCAAACTTTGAGACACTCCAAGCAGAAGATACCTCTAAGAAGTTGTTGAAGCAATAATCGTGGAGGGCCGCTAGAGATTGAAAACTTGTAGAAGTCTACATGGAAGAAATTGACACAAGAAATAAGTGGAAGTAAGAAATTAACCAATGCTATGGTGCCTTTAGATCTTTCTTTGATGGAGGAAACTGCCGGCATATTGCTTTGAGAGGGGTAAACCCTAATGCTCCGTTTGGCCCCCCTGAATTGAATTTGAGGAATTGGAATTCAACCAATTCCAAAACCGGCAGGAATTGAAATTCACCGAATTCCAATTCTGTTGTTCGGCTGCTGCGCAGAATTGGGCATCAGACATTGGAATTGGACAATTCTATTGTTCGAATGCAGAATGGAATTCAAATCTTGAATTGAAATTAACAGAATAGAAAAATTGAGCGCACTTAAAATAAAGTTCAAACAAAGTCCACAAATATAAAGCCAAACATTAAGCATTAAGTCCACAAAAATAAAACCAAACATGAAACAATAATATGATGAACATACGGTCCACAATTATAAACTCAATAAACATAAAGTCCGCAAACAAAGCCCAAAAACATAAAGGCCACAGACATACAGTTCACCGAAATACTGCTACTTAAACTGCATGCACAACCACTCCAACTTCAGATCGTCTGACAAAGTCATGAATATCACATACTTAGTGGTATCACGAGAGAGTATATCCATAGCTGTAAGTAATTCATGCTTCTCCAGACTCGGCAGATTTCCAAGGGCAATGTATATGGCTTGGGCATGTGCCTTAGACGCATCTGCAGCTAAAGTGTGTCTCCCAAGATATGACTTCTCCATGTTAGTGGCAACACTGGATATTGCTTCCGCCAATGCATCAATCCCAACCGATTTCTTCTTTTTCTTTTTGGTGCTACCTTCTCCTCTCAGTACAGCACGATCTCTCGGTGTGACACTTTCTTCCATGAAGGACTCCTTATCTACCTCAATCACATTCTCATTTATGGTTGTAACATGACTTTCAGTGGCTTTATCATTGTCACATAACACTCCTAAATCATACCAGTTCATAATATCTTTATCTTTGTAATGTTTCACTGTTGGATGCGCATGCACATTTGCACAGATTAATAAATGAAAATACTAGAGCAATGCTTACTTAACAAATCTATAATGTTGGTTACTTTTATGTAGTTTGCCCAGACCTCCTCACTATCAATCTTAACCATATGCAGTTCTCAGTCTCATCCAAAGTCACTTGTATCTAGCATAACACTTACATCGTGATAATATTTGTTCCAAGTTTTCAGACAGGCTGTGATCTTTTCTTTCTTAACATGCACATTGCAATTCTTTTTCAACGTTGATATGGTTGCAGTAAAGGCTGTTGGCTTCCATCCATTGGGTGTTTTGCGAACCATGATATGTTGTTCGAGCAACACATTTGATAGAATTGTATCCATTTAAACAGTCCAGTATATATATGATCTTTCGTTCTTAGTCGTAGAAGCTTCGTTTGATTTCTTCATGCTATAATTGAACAATTAACATAAGCTAAACATTGAATATTAAACAATTAAACATATCCTAAACATTGAACATTAAACAATTAAACTTAAGCAATACATAAAATTAAACAGTAAGTCCTCTATGAATCTGATACTCGTTAAACAAGACATAACATTAAACAATACATTAACATTAAATATTAATATTGCCCCATGTTCTTAAATTACATAAGTCCTCTACGAGTCTGGTACTCATTAATCATAGATATTGCTAAGTTATCTCTAAAATTGGTTCACTCCGTTGTGTTTTGAATTGGATTGACCCCTTCAAGGTACTCATGTAACTCTTATTCATGATCCACTGTCATTAACTCTGCATCCACCTCATCGAGTAACCGAACATCACTCTCTGGTCTCCGCTTGACTAAAAAGATGTGTAAAATGCAGCATGCATTAATAATTTGCACCCGTAAATTTGCATTTGTTAATACCACACCGTATGAATATATTAGTTAATTTGTATTAATAATTTGTAACTGTAATTTTACAAATACATGTACTTTAATGTAAAAAAATGGTTGTCTCAGTATGACTCATCGTTTCTTTTGCAAGCCAAAAGTCCCATCTATTGTATTTCTTTCCCGCGCGTGACGTAAATTAAATAACTCTTTATAATTTGTGGGGTAATTACCCCGTGTCGATCACTCTTTAAGGTGATATCGTGTGAAACGATAAGGAGCTAGAAAATCAGGTCTATTCGTATACCCAACATCAACAAAGTAGTATTTACCTACACGTATATGAATTCTTAAACAAATATTCTCATTGTTAACATAGAAGGCAAATAAATTGTGGTTGATAATTTACCAGTTGGTACACTGAATCGATTTGACCTCTCCAGAGCATCTCGCAAAACTCTAGAATCTGAAGAGGAGCCTTCTCAACCCGAGAGTACATATAAAAACTTCATGTTGTTATCACAAACACCGAGAACATTAGTCGTGATTGCCTGCTTACGATTTCTAAATCTACCCTTATCTTTCGTTGGCACTGTGACTTCAATATGAGTTCCATCTAGGGCACCGACGCAGTTCTCAAACCACCTCCAAGTGGATTGTTGCCTAGACTCAGGCAACATAATGTAATCCTTGCATATGTGTAGAATAACTCTTAGCACTAGACCAAAATGTCTACTGAGTGTTTATGGACATCATATAAGCAAGGTTGTCAGGATCGAGATCTTAGATGAGATCATTTCGAGGTAGGATCAGATCTAATAATAGAGTTGGATCGAGGATCGCTTTACAAAATCAGGATCGATTTACAAAATCTGGATCGTAGGATCGTAAGATCCTATGATCTGGATCGCGATCCTGACAACCTTGCATATAAGTAATACCAACATCCCGAAATTTGCGGTTGTGTGCCAAGATATATAAGAAAAGAGCAATGAATTCTTTTACCGAAACATATAAAATTTCATGAAGTAAATTTGTTGCGCGTAGGATATCACACAACTCTCCAAAAGTCGACTGACTCATACGTAGCACACTGAAACAGTTGACGTTAGGTCCATCATAAATGCGATGTAATAAAACGAATCATAGTGTGCTATTAGATGCAATGTGTGCTAGTTCTTTTGGAATGATTTGTAGTGCAGTTCGCAGCTGCAACAAGTGTTGTCAATACTGCACCTTTAATAATGACTTCAAATTCAAATTCAGAATCCGAGTCTAATTCCGTTTCATCCATCTACAAACAAATGAAAGTAAATGTGTAAATACACAAATGTGTGATCAACATGTATTGTTGACTGACATAATTTCAGTCAACCCTTTTTGATTCCCAAAATTATTCTTTGTTCTAGCAGGGGGTTTTTCACACTCCTAGGTAAGAGGAGGGGTCTTCATACAAACACAATCTATCTTGTATTCATGTCATTGTGCTGCCAAGTGAACTATGGAAATGAATCTTCTCTGCTGAGGATTTGGGTTTCAACACTTCTATCTTTGCAATATAATTTTGCAAAAATTCTAACACCTGAAAGTCGAAAATGAAACAAAGCCTCAATGACCTTGTCAAACAACTTGTCTCAATCTAAACAATCTTCTTTAATAGAGGCCTGAATTAATGAAAAAATTGAATATGGTGCATAGTACCTTGTCTCAATGACCTTGTCAAACAACTCCTCCAAGTTAATACAAGAACCTCCTCTACTATTAACCTGGTTCAAGTAATAGAAATGGGCCTTTTACTTTGCTGGATTAACTGTTTCACATGAGAAAACTTACAAGAGCAAAATGTTCAACAATTGATGAATAGGAAAAAATTCAACATCTGATAACAAAAATGAAACCATATATCCTGGATAGTCACAATTTCTCCTGTTAGAAGCACGCGGATGAATAAAGCTATACAAACTCATGACATTGCTCTAGAGACACTAGCAAAGTTGAAACACGCCAGAAGAATTGGAAAAGAAAATTGATGGAGAAATGGATCTTACCTTCGAACCCCAACCTAGAACACTAATCCACTAACAGGAACCAGATCTGAAACAAGGCCACGATCTTAGCTACCACAAATGTCGCAGTTAGTGTGGAGTTGGTTTGATCTAACCGGATCTGGAAAAAAGAGTAGAAGATGAGAAAAGGAAGTAAGAGTTTTTTGGAAGAAATTTCTAACCTAACTTGTTCGGCAAAGGGCGTCGAAGGAGCGGCGAAGTGGGTTCGTAAGAAGAAGAAGAAGACGATGAAGAAAAGGAAATAGAAGAGGAAGAAGGAAGATCTTACCTCCGACGAGAAGTGGTCGGCGAGATCTGCGTTCGGCGAGCAATGTTCGAAGAATAACCAGGCGGACCCCTGAGAATTGGGCCACGCCTGTTTTGAAAAACATGGAATCCATCCCAATTCCAAGTCCACCCCTATTCTCTCTTGCCGAACACTGGAAATGAATTCCGTTGTACCCAATTTCAATTCTGAAATCAGTTTCCTGGGGGCCGAACGAAGCATAATGGGATTTTCCTTTCCCCCTTGAGGGAGGATGCTTAGTGACTATATAATCTTTGGGACTTGTTTTGTTGAAATGGACGTTGCTTTGAATTTTGCTATCGTGTTCTGGAGATGTTGAGATTGGTGGTGCGTGCATGGAGGATTATTGTCGCGGCAAGTTGATGCAACCCGCGTCGGTTTGTTTTTGTTATTTTTATTGCACGTGTCTTTTATTTTTGTAACACACGTTTTTGCGCATTTTTTGATTTTTGTGTAGCGTCGAGTTGTATCGCTCATGTATGAGCGCTTAGCTGTTAATTTTGTATCGTGCACGCTTTCACACAAATTTTTGTTTGACTCGTTGGTGTGACCGTCCAACAAAATCCTAAATGCATAGGTCTGTTAATTAGGAGAAGGGTTAGTTTAGGGCAAGCTTTTAATATTTAACTATTCAAGCATATTTGGCTATTTCCAAATTATGATTTGATTTTTAAATTGGGAAATTTCCATTGTATATCCTTGAATCTCTCAAGTCAGCCCTTTTAAAAAAGCCACCTAGTTTAAGCTCATTTTTTCTCCTCCAAAATCCTACCCCCCCCCCCCCCCCACACACACACACACACATTATAAAAGCAATCCCCCCACTTTACTGTCCGGCTGGGAATGAATTGAATGAACCGTGCGATTTCATCCGATTCTTTTCCAGCGCCGCCAGCCTCCATCACTGTTCCTGCTCGACGGAAGCCCGACACCGCCAGTTTCCCGCTCGCCAGCCTGCGCCGCCGACTCCAAATCCTCACCAAGCCCTCGTCGACCTCTCTTACAGCCTCCGACAATCTCTTCTGCAGTTTTCCCGGCGGTTCCGACAGGATCCAACCCTCCCTCGCCATCCAGCTCTGCCGCTGACTGGGAAAAGTTTCTATTCCCCTGCCGCAGTCGCAGAACCTGTCTAGGATTCTGGCGACCCCACCAGCTCCCTCCTCCGGCGGATTCAGAGTTCCTCCGATGTTTTCCTTGCTTCCAGCCGACCCTCCCTTGTCCA
Organism: Platanthera guangdongensis; assembly: GCA_039583875.1. Lineage (NCBI taxonomy): Eukaryota > Viridiplantae > Streptophyta > Magnoliopsida > Asparagales > Orchidaceae > Platanthera > Platanthera guangdongensis. The sequence goes on from CM077157.1 coordinate 29,709,047, forward strand.
ATGCTTGCTACAGCCGCCAGAGCTTCGACTGCTCCCAGTGATTCTTCAGTTGCAGTCACCACTATTCCCGGCGACCTACAACATTTTTTCTCACCTACGCGAAGACCAGTCAGCCATTGTCACTCTTCTTTGGGTATACCTCTTGTCCTCCTCGCTTGCGAACACTAGTAAATTTTATACTTACATGTTGAAAAGAATAGTAATCATTATGAGCTTGCCCTAATTAATTCCATTTCCTGATTACCGCTATTTTTGTTACACGTGCATGCCACCTATTAATTTATGTGCTTGTGAAATTAGGATTTGTGACGCTAATGCGTTTGTGCGGTAGCCTTGCGTTCGCGAGCGATGCCTTGACCGTTTATTTCGTTAGAAAATAGCCCGCGAATACCTTCGCTTCACATTTATTTTAAATGGGTCGCATTTATTATATTTCAAAACTACACACCCACCTTGGATCACATCAGTTTGATGTGCCTGCTGGGATATCTCATTCCTATCGTGGGATAGCCGAGCGCGGTCATTTTCAAATTTTAAGTTTAAGGTTTTCCAGTTTATCCATGGAATCAAGAATGGAACACGTAGAGGAAAATTTAGGAGATATAGGTAAGCCAATGGAAGAAATTATGACCACTGTCACTACACTCACCCTCTCAGTGAGAGACACAAATCAAGTCATGATAGGGTTGCATACTACGGTCAACACTTGTGAAGTACAATATCACTTATGGGGCCCTTTTGCACAACCCCCTACTCCTCCTGCACGTCACAATGGAGGTAAGTCTGGGGTTCATCCATAACAAAACAATAGAGGTAAGTCTCCACCCCCCCCCCGATTTAAGACCTCTGTCTGGCCGTCCGTCTGGGGATGATGTGCGGTGCTGAAACGTAGACATGTCCCCTGCAGTCGGAATAGTTCATGCCAAAAGTTGCTCACGAAGGTAGAGTCCCTGTCAGAGATGATGGCGCGTATAGTCTGAGGTCGCGGCCAGGATAACATGTTGTCAATCTTGTGAGGGTCCGCCTTGACGCCGTTGGCCGACACCAAATGGCCTAAATACTCGACCTCCTCCTGTCTGAAATAGCATTTGGACTACTTGGCGTACAGTTGGTGTTGGCGAAGAATGGCGAAGAATGGCGAAGACCTGCTCCACATGACGGAGATGATTCTCCCAGCTGGCACTGTAAATCAGAATATCATTAAAGAATATCAACACTGATTGACAAAGGAGGGGGCGGAATATCTCGTTCATGACGGTCTGGAATGTGGAGGGGGCGTTGGTGAGCCCGAACGACATCACCAGAAACTCATAATGCCCGTCATGGGTGCGGAAAGCGGTCTTGTGGACATCCGCTTCCCTCATGCAGATCTGGTGGTAACCCGACCTGAGGTCGAGTTTGGTGAAACGAGAAGCACCGTGTAGTTCATCCAGCAATTCTTCAATCAACGGTATCGGAAACTTGTCTTTGACCGTGGAATTATTTAGGCCTCGGTAGTCCACACAAAAACGCCATGAGCCGTCCTTCTTAACCAGGATGATGGGAGACGAAAATGCACTGGTACTAGGACGAATGAGTCCCGCTGTGAGCATTTCTCGAATGCTACGCTCGATCTCGGCCTTTTGGCTGTACGGATACCGATACGGACGAATATTGATGGGCTCCGTACCGGCCTTCAACTGAATCTGGTGATCCCTGAACCGCGATGGTGGAAGTGTACTGGGTGTCAGGAATATATCAGCATACTGAGCGAGCAGCGCTTGCATCTGCTTGGGGACTGCCGGAATCGCCTCGGGGGCCTCCGTAATAGCCATAATCATCACCATCGGGCTGCCTTGCTCCCCCAATTGCTGTAGACTGCGGAGGGATATCTCTTTCAGTGGGGAGGATTTGAGGCCCCCCAGGCAATATTGCCTCCCCTGTTGGAGGAACTTCATGGTCATCTGTTCTCAATCAAAGGTCACCCGCCGTAGTTGCTGTAGCCACTGCACCCCAAGCACCATATCTGACCCTCTGATGGGTAGAAGATAGACGTCTGTGCGTCCCGAGTACCCCTGAATCTTTAGCTCCACGCCCTTCATGCCCCCCTCGCACCGGAGTTTGCTCCCATCCTCCACCATAACGTGAAAAGCAGCAGCTTGGTCAACCTCGAGGCCCACCCTCTGCGCCACTTCCGGATGAATGAAGTTGTGCGTACTTCCACTGTCAATCAGGATAGTCTCCTTCTCATGGTGGACTCGCCCTGCCATCCTCATAGTAAGTGGTGCATTGCATCCCTCCATTGCTTGAAGGGACACGCCGAACTCAGTCAGATCTACGTCACCTTCCCACTCCGAGGTGTGCGTGTCCTCTTCCTTCGTGTCCTCCCGTAGCATAAAGACCTGTATCTTCTGACATTTATGTCCGGGAGCGAATTTTTCTTCGCAATTATAGCACAATCTCTTTTCCTTCCGCGCCTGAAGTTCCATCCAAGTCAGCCGTGTGACCACCGGCTTGCCCGGTCCCTGAGAGTCCCTCTTCGCCACTGCCGTTGTGGTAGTAGAACGGGTTGAGCTGCGGTGGCGCTGCCGGTTATAACGCTCCTCCTGTATCCGCGCTAAGCTGATCGCATGGTTCAAGCTGCGGGGCATGTATGACTGGATCTCATCTCGCAAATAATCCTCGAGTCCGGGTACAAAACAGCTGAGTAGCGTTTTCTCCTCCCACTGCACTCGGTTAGCCAGCTTTTCAAACTCGGTTCGGTACTCCATCACCGTCCCCTTCTGATGCAGCTTCTGTAAGAGCGCTTCAAAGTCTTCGTACTCGAGAGGTCCAAAACGAGCGGTGAATCCATCCACAAAGTCGGTCCAGGGCACGTAGTCCTTGCCTCTCAGGAACCACTGCGCCCATTGGAATGCATCATCCTCTAAATGAAAAGAGGCCAACTACATCCATTGCCCCTCTGGGATCTCCTGATAGTTGAAGAACAGTTCTGCCTTTTGCAGCCACTCCAGGGCATCTCCGTCATTAAACTTGGGAAAGTTCATCCGCGTCAATTTTGGCGGCATGTATGGTCGGTGTCCGGCTTGTCCGCGCCATCCCGCCTCCTGTTCATACTCCGCTGGTCTTCTAGGTTCCTCAGTTTCAAAAGGCATGTCGAAAAAAGTCGGACGGAACGGTCCCGTTGCAGGAGCTCCACCCCACAGCCTGCCGCCTCTCGCCGAAGGAGGCAACAAACCCTCCCCCGTGCCATATTGGGGAAACGGCCATCGCCTCTGGGTCCAAATCCACTGGAGCCACCCCCATCACTGCCGAAACCAGTCGTAGGAAACCCGCCGGACCCCCAACCCGCTGCTCCGTGCCCGCCCAGGCCACTTCCCTTGCGCCGGCCCGTGCGGCCCGATCCCACCTGCGCCGACTCATCCGGGGCCCAAGCCGCAAGTGCCGGCTCCTCCGGCTGTTGTTCCGCCCGCCCGCGACGGCCCCCGTGCCCGATCCGTTGCTCGGGGTCGATCCCGAGCCCGCGGCGAACCCCGCGCCTCTTCCCGCACCGATCAGGCCCCGTTGGGGCCGATCCTGTGCGGACCATCCGTGCGGTTGTAGATCCGCCCGGATCCTCTTCAATCACGACTTTGCCCTTCAGATTTTGCGTCAATAACGTCATGATCTCCTCCATCCGGGATTCGATCCGCTCTTCTAGCCTTTGCGTAGATGTTTTCATGTTTTCCTCGATGGCGGCCACCGAATCTGTCAACCCCATCAGATTTCTCGAGGTTTCCAAGCGGCCGTTTTCTTCTTGTGTTCGTGTCGTCACCATGGTGGAGAAAGGATGCTTTGATACCAAATGATAGGAAAGAAAGAGGGGGAGAGAGAGATATCTAGGAGGAAATTAGAGAATTAGGGTTTGAGAGATAGAGAGAGGAGTTACCTTTAAATGAGTTTGCATAATCCTCCCCAAGAGAGTAGCCGGGTATAAATACCCGCGCCAAGGAGGGCCGGCCGGCCCCTCCAAAAGGGCTGAACCCGTTGGTTCAGCCCCGGCCGGGCCGGTTCACTGAGAGGGGGCTGAACTAGATGGTTCAGCCCCGTCGCTGCTTGACTCCGTGTGCCTAAGAGCGTACTGTCGTCCCGCGAAGCGTAATGGTGGCGTAACAATGTCCAACCTCAATCTTTCCACCGTATTAGTTGAGAGGGGGTCTTTAGCAGTCTTTGTCTGTAATGCACCAATTTTTCTTTCAGTTGTATTTTCATCAAAGATGACAAAAGGTTGTTCTTACTCTGGGACTAAGCATGTGTCCATGTTGGCTACATCGACATTGATCTTCATTTCATCTTCTTAGGGAAGAGTTTGATTGCAAACCAATTCGAGTTATGTATACCCTGCTTGAAATTGCTCATGAGTTAAACTGATTCACAAAGTTCAACTAGAATCAGGTCGAGTAGATTTTGAGTTTTGCTTTAAATCAATATTTTTTTTAAAATATTGTTTAAGCTACTTCGTATGTTTATATACATTCGTGTGTATAACTGTATACATATATTTTTAGGGTATTTATATTGGCAGCCCCTATATAGATATTGACAGCCCAAAGATAATGATAGCCTAAAATATGGCTATTGGCAGCCCGATGGATACTGACAGCTCAAAAATTAAATTTTTAAATAGACATTTTAAAAAAATGTTGAACATGAAAGTTGTAGATCTCGACGAGATCTCGACGAGATCTACAACTTTATGTTGAACACTTTTTTTAAAAATGTCATATATAGGCTTATTTTCAAAGGCACGGAACTCAGGCGGAACTCGCATAGTTCCGCCACGGTTTCCGCGCCTTTTGAAAATAGCCTACTATATTATATTTAAGAAAAGTGTTCAACATGAAAGTTGAGATCTCGTCGAGATCTTCAACTACAACTTTTTCATGTTTAACACTTTTCTAAAATGTCATATAGTAGACCTATTTTCAAAATACGCGTGTTCCGTATTTTGCTGCTATTAGCGGTCATATTATGTATGTTTTTTATTATTTTGCTGGGCTGCCAATATCCAAAGTTGGGCTGTCAATATAAACGCCCTATTTTATATATATAAAAGAAAGAAAAAATATCTAAGAAATAAAATATTAATAGTTTGTGCCGATCTCTAATCATCTCGTTCTGATCAAAAGGTTGGATTTAAATTTTGTTCATGACTCAGCTTGTTTGGCTTGATTCAAGCATCTTCAGAGACATGTGAGCTTTATCCAAAACTGAATACCATTTCGATCTTTGGGTTGATAAACTCTGTTTCTAGTCTTGCTGCTTTGTAACTAATGATCATGTAATTTGCAGGAGAATGGCTTGGGCAGTGACGTGCCCCTGAAGAACTTGGATAGATCCGTCTCTTCATTTGCTATGCAGTTGAAATACGAGCAGTTTTCGTACTTGGAATCAATACCATCCCGCTTTAACAATGGAAATGAAGATGGTCATGACCAACAGTTGATTGGGAACATTTTCAAAGAACTAGGCCTCTGCATGATAGAACTAGGGCTTCGATTAGCACATGTATGTGATAAAATGATTGGTGGTAGTGAACTAGGGAAAACTATATTGGATGCTGGAACCGCCAAAGGGCGCCTAATTCACTATCATTCTTCTCTGGATAGACTCCTTCTAAAGGAGGAGAACAAGAGAACCAAAAAGTCAACATCAAAGTCAACACCAACTACTTCAACTCTATCAAATTTACTGACAAATTTGCATGATTTCTCTTCATCAGATGGCAAAAAAGTAAGTTGTTCAAGCAAGCATTTTTCAAATCTGTGGCAACAATGGCACTACGACTATGGGATTTTTACTGTCCTAACTTCTCCTTTATTCATGTTGATGAATGATTCTTTTTGTGTGAAAGAATGTTCAACTCCAAATGAACATACATACTTGCAATTATTTGACTCTAATTCTGGTAGGGTTCTTTGGTGAAAACATCACCAGAAAGCTTCCTCATTCAGGTAGGAGAATCAGCCGATATTCTATCAGATGGGAAGCTTCGGTCGGCACTTCATTCTGTTGCAGACCTTTAGAGATTGAAGGTCTAAGTAGGGAGACCTTTGTCGTGTTCCTTCAACCGTCTTGGAATAAAACGCTCCCTTTCCTAGCTATCTTGTGGATGCAGAAGCGAAAGGTGATGAGGTATTCACTAGCAATGATGCAGCACTCGATGCTCACATGATTGGATCCGGAGACCCCGCACAATTTGTTCCAAGAAATCTCCAAAAATATCTCTCATTTGTCCTCTCGATTGAGATGTGGGATGACATTTGCAGAATTTTCACACGAGACTACAAAGAAGTACTATGGTGGGAAGTGGAACACAGTCTCGGAGGCACTGATATCAATGATCTTATTGGCATGATACGATTAACTCAAAAAGGACAACCAGTCAGAAGTAAATCAACATCTTAAGTAATCACCATTTGTTTTTTCCTGATTGCTCTTCAAAATTTATTAAAATACAAACATAGATATTATGATGGATGGAAAATCTCAAAATCAACATATCCATTCCTGAAATTTCTTCAGCTGATAAGGTTTATCAAACTCTTTGGATGCAAATATTGCTGCTATTTCATCGTCTGAAGAACTTGTCAGATAATTATTCCGCAAGGATCCTCGACAGCAAAATTTCAGTGATTGTTTTTTCCTTACCACTGATTATTTGTACTGGTCAGTATAGTATACTTGTTGAACCACATTCACTGCCTTTATGGGACATGTTAGAACTATCAAGCTTCATTGGCCATGGATATTGATATTTATTGTCTGCCAAACCAACATGAGAAGAGGATCTTTGCATCCTAACTCCGCTTGGAATGTTCCTCCTTCCACGGATGGCCGCCTCCTGCTTGGTTGCGCTCGTATATATCGAGCCTCTGCCTCGGGGCACTTTGCGACCGCTTCTTAGCTCTGGAAGATTCTGTGTTGGCCATGTAATTGGATGAGTTGGATGGTCTAAAAAATTATGTGCAGGCATGGACATGGCAGAGAGGTGAGGACTGCTTTGTGCTGTAGCAAAGGAGTTCTCAAAATGGCTGCTGTTTGTTCTCAGACACATAGTGTTCACGTCAGTTAAGGTCAAAGGAGCAGGCGAGAATTGGGATTGGAGGGTCAGTTTTTGGCAGGTGTACAGGAAACACTATTGTTTGTTGAGAACCTTTGATCAGCCCTCTCTGTTTGTTCCATGGAATAACTTCTTCTGCCCTTTGAATAGCTGCTTGTCTCACCAAGATCCATCTCAACAATTCTGACATATTCTTCGTCGTCCCTGTCATTTCCTGCATCAAGAAGAGTATGTTTCACGAAATAAAAAGGCTTTTTTCTTTATGATTTGGGCGATTGAGCAGGTGCTCACTGGTAAACTTCATTTTGCTTATTTTTCATGGTATGGTGTGGAGTATGTGTAGCAGGAGTTATACCCAGTTTAGTTTATATAACTCAAATCCAGGTGTGGAGGGGCCTGAGGTCACTGACTTTACACGGGGAGTTCCCCATAGAAGTTTAACTGAATATTCTACAAGGATGGTTAATTTATTTTTCATCAAGTATTTCTCTTTGTTGGAATAAGTCTCTACCAAAGATGAAATTTTTGTAAGAGAAAAAATTGTTATGCTTTTGACTTTTTGACATCTTCAACAAAGATTCTATCTAGAAAGCGTGCAAATTTCAGAGTTTTAAGGGAAAATTTGTTGGCATGAGTTCTTCATGACAAAATAAATTTGACTTACGAATGATTGTCGAAATAGTGAATCCCGTGGCAATCTGCTGTAATTATGCTGCCTTGTTGCTTGCGATTCTTCAACACATTGAATTCTTTTTGTGCGAGCTCTGGTTTGAGCATTGAACTGTGCTTGCATGCATCTTAGGGTTTCAGTTACCTGTTTTCTCACCAAATTCCCTCTCACCAATGCTTGCAATTTTACTAATCCTTTCAATGCACCTAAAGCTTTCCTTGCCTGTAGAAGACAAGTAATGGCCACATGATTAATTCTCTCATAAATTATCCTCGGTTCCTTAGTTTCCAAGTATCTTTACTTCATTATGTTCAAATTTTAACAGTACTGTTGCCCATAGAGAGTCAAGGAATACATCTCTATAGTAATAATAATAGAATTTTCTTTAATTTTTGTTGACAGGTGAAGAAGGGGAGTACCAGGTAAGATCGGAAAAAAGACTGGATTTTTATGGCAGCAGCCTCTTTGGCTGCCCTCGTCGTTCCATTGTTTCTGATGGTCGTGAGACGCACCACATCTGCTGCAGCTTCCGCTGCCGCCACGGCGGCATCCGCTGCTGCAGCGGCAGCCACTGCTACAGCCATGGCGTGTGTCTTTTGATCAATCTTGGACTCGCTCACATTTGGCTCCATAGAATTTGAGTTTTTTGCTGATCCCGCTGAAATTCGGAAGCTCCACCTCATCTTCTCCTTCGTCGGATCCTTCTCCTTCTCCTTGTTGCCCTTCAACAAGCTTTTGAGCCATTTGCTTGCCTTTCTCATCTGGTAAGCCTTTCATGAGAGGTTTGGATATCTATGCTTCCTTCTTCTGTGGTGACAATTAATGCTATTAATGCAGCAATTTATATATGCATTTTGCCCTGCTTCTAGCCAAACTGCTACCCTTCTCGCCTTGGATGACCTGTCACGTTGTTTTTTTGGGCAATAACTAGAGCAACCGAAGGAACCAATAAAATATATTCTTTTAGAGCCGCTTGGGCTCTGTTTGTTTAGACTTTTTTACAAAGCAGTTGTAGGTATTTTATTTTAAGGTTTTTTTTCCATGATTACTTTTTTTAATAACAATAGCCCGAGTTCTGGAAAAAGCAGAAATTTTTTGTTGTAATAAAGCCTTATTTTATAGAAAGCTCCATAATTAAAGATAAACTATTCATAAATATTTCTACAGATCTATACCCTTTGTACAACACCTTATAATAAATCTTGATTCTTTTTTTGTTGTAAAATATAGTTTTACATTATAATTTAGTTCTCATTATGATATTTTTTTATTAAATATCTTTCATTATTTGTAAGCCACCACACTGAGTTTAAGGAGCATTCTTTCATTTTTAATAAGTTATATGCAAAAATAATTAATATATTAATAGTATTTATGTTTTTAAAAATAATTTTTTTACATATTTATTGGCATAGGAAACTTTCTTCCAATCCAAGTTTGAAGACAATCAAAATACTAAATTTTGTGGGACAATATTTATCTAGTTTTCATTTTCTTTCATTAGGTTATTTACTGGGACCTCCCCTTGAAGTTTGTTTAATTACAGTTTCCATTTCAAAATTACAAGTACGTCCCCTCAATGTTTACATTTCATAAGACTTTTGTTGATGTTTGATGCTTTTGTGACACTTAAAGGGGGTGTAGGCTTTAATTATGCAACCTTCAAGGGGAGGTCCCAGCAGGCAGTAAATAACCCTCTTCCATTATCCGCATTACTGACATTCACAAAAAATCAGATTATTTAATTAGCAGCAGCAGCTTTTAACACAATCTGCTCTCTCGAGCACGTCTGGTAGCTCTTCACTAATAAATGAGCTCTTTTTCTGTTTTTTTGTTGACAGACAGGCTGGCTGTGTGCGGAAGAGATGGTTCAGCTGAGTTATTAGAGGAAAGGTGCTGTAAGGTAAAGATTTATTAATGGGGCCAAAGGCCATGTGGGTGGAAGGAGCCTTGAAGTTATAGATGCTATATGTTTCTAGGAATAATACTGTCCAAATTCTTGCAGGAAAAAATAAATTTGTGGTCCATCTTCTGCTAGATGAAGACCATTTATTTTGTGTGCCCTGTGGCATCCATCAAGTCTTTGATCAGTTCCCCAGTTTCCTCCTCCAAGGTAGGTGACCCCTTCTGTTAAATTTATGATCTTTATACTAGAGCATTACTCTGATTATATATCTTATCTATTGCCTTACATTGCGTTTGGTGCGGCTTATTTGCTCCGGTGAGGTTCGACAAAAACATCATTATCATATCAGAATCTTATGTCCCAAACAAGTTTCTTTTTTTGGTAACTGTAGTAACATTTGTCATATCAAGCGTATATTCTATAACAATAACGTTTTTGTCGAACCTCACCGAAGCAAATAAGCCGCACCAAACGCAACCTTAATCTTTAGATGATGTCACTTTGGGTCTGAGGGAGAAAGCAGAGGAATTTTGGAGAGTGAACAAGGGGATGCGAGCGGAATTAGGGTTAGAGCCTTGGAGGAAATAAGCTTAGAGGGAGTGATAGAGACTTAGGTGTGTTTGGCGTGGCTTATCGCGGCTTATTGACTCCGATGAGATTGGACAAAAATGTCATTGAGCTAGTTTTTTTTTTTTTTGATAACGGTAGTAACATTTGTCATACCAAATATACATTTTATGGCAATGACATTTTTGTCGAACCTCATCGGAGCAAATAAGTTGCGATAAGCCGCACCAAATGCACCCTTATTAAGCTTTGTTTGGGACAATTTGGTGTTGACAATGTGAAATCGCGGTAGTAAATGCGTAATAATGTTTTGATCTAAATTTTTCCTTTTTGTGGTTTGGGTGTTTCACGCCCGCGCTAATGCTTGATAACACCAGCATGATTGTCGTGTTCGTTTTGCTTAAAATGTCATTTTGAGAAAGTAGTATTTTGAGAAAATAGTATTTATAACTACGTTCACAATTATCATCACACTCCCAAACAGGTCTTTTGAAGGAGAACGACAATAAAAGGGGAAAAGAGACTCATACCAAGTGTCCTATTTATAGGTTTTACCAGCCTTTATGGATATAATCCTACTCTCAGCAGCCTAGGCTGCTGATATAGGCTCCGTTTGGGGGGATTTAATTTCACCGGTCAAGCGGTTACGACTGCATGTACCAGACCTTTCATGCGGTCGTAACCGTTTGACCGGTGAAAATAAGTATTGATTAGAATCAAGGACCCAAACGGAGCTCATAATCTGAACCTGCCATGGTGGTTACATCAAAAGAATGTATTGATTAAAATCAAGGGACTCTCAACTACGGCTCATTTGATTTCTTTTCTTTTTAAAATTTTATTGAAAAAGGAGAATCCATCCGATCTTCATTCATTCTTTAATATATATAATAGTACTTAAATCACAGTGTAACATCCGAGCCCCTCCGGAATAGATCACAGCTGTTTGTCTTATCACAGCCCGCCACTAATCACCCCCTTCCTCACGACACGTGCTGCGGGAAAATCAAAACATTTGGTACCTTGGCCTCCGCCGGCGGCGGAGCCACTGGCTGCCAGGACCCCCACCGGCGGGTTCGCTGGACTCCGGCGAACCCGCCGGGGGTTCTCCGACGGCGAGCGGGCAGGACCACAACCGGCTGGCCTACCCGCTCGCCGTCGGAGAACCCCCGGCGGGTTCGCCAGAGTACGGCGAACCCTTAATCACCCCTTCCTCACGACACGTGCTGCGGGAAATCAAAACATTTGGTACCTTGGCCTCCGCCGGCGGCGGAGCCACTGGCTGCCAGGCCCCACCGGCAGGTTCGCTGGACTCCGGCGAACCCGCCGGGGGTTCTCCGACGGCTCGGGCAGGACCACAACCGGCTGGCCCTACCCGCTCGCCGTCGGAGAACCCCCGGCGGGTTCGCCAGAGTACGGCGAACCCACCGGTGCGGGCCTGGCAGGCCGCCGGCTCTGCCTTCGGCGGCAGCGCAGGATCAAGAGAGGCGGGGCGGGATCGGGAGTGTCAGTTGGCAGATGGTCGGGCTTCCTTTGCCCGCTCGCTGTCGGATAACTCTCGGCGGGTTCACCAGTGTCCGGTGAACTCGCCGGCGGGGTCCGGGCAGGCCGTCGACAACTTCGCCGTCGGCGGAGGCCTGAATCTTGTGGCCCCCGTGTGTGCTTGATTTTTTTAAAAAAAAATTGAAAATAATTTCTGTACCGTGTGCCCGCAATTTTGATCATGGGGCTAAATTATATTGCAACAATATTGAATGATTTTGATTGTTTTAATTTTCCTTATTTTTAAATATTTACTGTTTCTTTATATGACTTATTCGTAGTATGGCAGTAGCATGGAAGTAGCAACATTCAATTTATTTTTGATTATGTTCTCTTCTTATTTTTAAATATTTATTGTTTTGTTTTATTTTTTAAACTTTGTTAATTTGAAAAATAAAATAAATAAAAGTTTAGTTAATTTTTTTTTTGTTATACATAATTAAAATTATTATATAAAAAAACGATAATAAAAAATTATAAAACATAATATTTTTTTAAAATTTAAGAACGGTTGGGCGCGCGGGTGAAGCTCACTGACACTGCCGTTGGCCGGGTATAGTCGCATGGAGCACGGGGAGGCCCGTGCACTGTCACTCGTGTGTGTGTGTGTGTATAGCACCGTATATAACAATCAATTGCGATTGGATGTTTTTTTGATGTTGCATACTTGCACGATGATTTTTATAATGTCTTAATATTTTGACATATTATAACTAGGCTAACTAAAGCGGTTAAGCATGCAATTTGGGTGTATAAATGAGCCAAAATAGACTGTTAATTAGGAATTTTAATATAAGAAAAAATTATAAGTGAGCATGAAAATTTATGTCAAGCATTAGCTTAACTATATACTATTTAATTCTTCAGTAAGATAAAGTCTATTCTGTCCAACTGGTTGTCGAGGCCTGTGCAAATCCTCTGAAGGAAACTCAAGCCTGCATCCTCCATTCTCGTGCACCACTGCCCTTCTGGTCGTGTGCGAGCAATGCATGTGTACAAAAGAGGTTAAGGTCAATACCTAGGTTAGAAAGTGAAATTTCTCTCTTGTTTTTTTTTGAATTCATATTAGCAGACCATACAACAATATTTGTAGCCCCCTAAAACTAATAATAAAACCTAAATCGCTCTATTCTTTTCTGCCCATGCAAGCCATCCCGATACCCACGTTGCGGCCTACGAAGTTCCGGCTGTTAGTCTCACGCTGCCCACCACCGCCTATTTCCGACCACGAATCGACTACCGAAGTTATTGAACCACCACTTCTTGATGAGTTCGTTATTGCGGAACGATCAAAAGACTTGTTTGGAGTGGAATCCCGTCCTGAAGTAGTTTGGATATTAGGTTGGTGATTCCGAGTTATGCAATTTGGATCAGAGTTCCAAAAAGGATATAAAAGCCACCCTCCAACTCTTTCCTATGGAGTAGGAAGGGATAGGGCTTCAACAGACACATCCATAGAATCTGAGAAGGAACGAGCTAAAGTCGAGGCGAGCGATAGCGAAGAAAGGCGCCCTTGATTTCTCCCATCTCTTCAATCGTAGCATGCTTGATTTAGGCAACAACAACGTTAACTGAAACATGCCGCCAAGTAATTGATCGGGCTATGACAGTGCTGCATATCCTATTATACATTTCCAAGAAATATCAATTTGACAGGGTTTGTGGGCTGCGAATATCAATTGTGAGGCTGCTAATATAAATTCAGCTATCAATCGTCCATTTAGGCTACGTTTGGCATTGTGGTGGCGGTCGTGAACAGGAGGGCTAAATTGTCATTCGTTAACGCCCACTTAAGTAATTTCATCCAATTTTATATTTAAACAATGATGTTTGTTAGATGATTCTTAACGAATGACAGTTTAACTAATACGTTTACGACCGCCGGTTTAAAAGGGAGTATTATAAAACTGAGTTTAAAACTGTATTTTTAAAACTGAGAACTGTTTGGATAATCTCTGTTTCTAGTCAGTTTCAAAACTGAAAAATAGTATATCTGTTTGGGAAACTACCGTTCCAGTGTCGGTTTAAAATGAAACATTTTAAAATGTTCAAATAAATTTAATAAAATATTTTAAAATGACATCATTAAAATAATGCAACTTGTTAATACTACCCAAACCTGGTGTAGATACTGACATAATAATGAACTATGAAGCTGATGATTTTATATTATACATGATAACCATCACAAGAACACTAAGCAATGATATAAATTGTGAAAAATATAAAACTTAATGTATAAAGACACAAAACTTGTAAAATTTTATATAGTTCATCATATGTGCTCATAAAATGAGCACGTAGTTAAATATAACATCTGCATAACTATACATAATGATCCCAATCTGGATCTCCAACACATCTAGTATCTTATATGCTCAATGGAGGGTTGCCAACGTGATATCAACAAATATTCAACATTAAAATCCGACAGCCTCATATAGCTGTTCTGCAATAGAGTCACGAAGTGCAGCCATTTGACTCGACTGGCTCCTTGCACCCCTCATATTCTCATTGTCCTCCCTCCTTGTGTTGCTTGTCATTTACACTCCTTCTCTAATCATATGGGTCTGAGGGTAGACAAATGTCTCATCATGATCACATCGGAAGAAATCTCTGTCTAAACGTGAATGATGCCTACATATAAAATTATGCATGGTCATCGTAGACACCACAATATTTCGTTGTTTTTTAAAACTATACGGTGACATATCACGATGAATTCGCCATTTCTTCTTCCACACTCCAAACGTACGTTCTATAACACTACGCAATGATGAGTGTGCCTGATTGAATATTTCTTTTTGTCGTTCTATCGGACGCTGACCACGTGCAAAGTCTGGCAAGTGATACCTCGTTTCAGCATACGGTTTAATATACCCTTTCTTGCAAGGGATATCCAGCATCAACTAAGTTGTATTTTCCTGTATATTGAACAATATTTTAGAGACATATTAATTGTAATTGCAGTCTAGAAAATATTTTAAGTTACCTGGTGGTGGATGAGGGAAGTTCCATCGATGATTTGTAATTGCACTATGGAAAATACGGCTATCATGTGTTGAACCCTCTCAACCAGCCATGACAAAAGTGAATGACATATCAAAGTCATATACAGCCATAACATTCTGAGTTGTAAAGTCATGACGCTCAATGTATGGAACCTGCTTCTTCACTGGGATGCGAGCATCAACATGTGTCCCATCAATTGCGTCAATGCAATCTTTAAAATAGGGCATGTATCGATCGTCATTTAAAATCTTTGTGGGGATATTTGTAAATCGATCGTCAACTGGTGCAATAACGTCCTGCGATAGCTTTATTAAAGCATCTAAACCTTTTGAAAAATATCGACTTATTGTTTCTGTTGAATGTTGAAAACGTTCCAAACACTCTCATTGTCAGATTGTGTGTCATAATATAAATTGTAATCGCGAGTACCTCTTTTGTAGTGGTACTCCTGGATCCTTGTAGCCCATAATTAGAAACCAATGTTTCAAGCAAATCTAAGAAAATTTGCTTCGACATACGAAAGTTATAATAAAATCTTGTTGGATGTCCATTCAATAGCTCTCTAACCCACTTATCTCCCGTGTTAGAAGATGTTGTGCAAGGTATTCTATTTTCATAATGAGAGTTGTAATCAACCATCATATAAAAACTTGTGTTAACCATCATAAGATAATACGCTGATTTACGACGTCTATCATTAAGCTCAATATCATTTTCCAAAGACGTTATATAAATAATGCCCACACCTGCAACAGAAGTTCAATAGAAATACAAGAATAAGACAAGTCCTAATCAAACAAAAATATATCACATGTGAGGTCATGAACAAAATATATTACATCGCACAACCATAAATCATGTAGTTTCAAAATATATTACATCGCACAACCATATACCATATAGTACGAAGCATATGTACACACATACAAAACCATATTAAATATTGTTTGTAACCATACACAGTACAAAATATCACATTGCCCCAACTGTACAAAACTACGCATAACTAAGAGATTACTTTAAAGACCCCCCGGATGCATGCATGTGTATTGGCGGTTTTTGAGCCACCAAATCTTTTTGAAGCTTGGTAAGCTCAAAAATAACTCTCTATTCTTGTTGTCCAATAAAAAAATGGTGGCAAAGTCGTAGAGCGCGGGATCAGAACAAATGTCTGGATGTCTCTTTAATTCCTCAATTGCTTCATCTATAGTGCAAGTAGGTTCAGATATTTTAGGGGATTGTGATATACTCTCTCCAACTTTGATGGTTGATTCAACCAGCTGATCAATGATTTATCTACTGAGTCAGTTTTTTTTAATTCCACTATGTTTGTTCTTTTCAAATCTTTTCCTTTTTATTCCTTGTGAGCATCCCCCGCTTTCATAGCTCCTCATATTATCCCTTGAGTCTTCAGTTATGTTAATCGGCGTACTCAAATTCTCCACCATGTCATCGTCATGCTCAAACATTAAATTATCAGGACTAGATGGATTTGTCCTTGAGTTGGGAGCCCATGCGTAATCACCAGAGGCGACAACCTCGTTAAACATTACATGCATTTTCTCTTCCAACTCTGGAGAAATTCCTCCATAACGAAATTTTTTCGCAGCAGGAACAACCTAAAATAAATGACAGTATATTAGCATTAATTTATAAATTTAAAAAAAAACAAATGAAAGTACATTCACCTCGAGTCTCTTTTCACCAATCGTCAGACGCGTCAATTGTTCTACGAGTTGAATCCCAACCTAAACCTGTCTCCCCGCGCTTGAGTTCTTTCCATAGCTTCCAATCTTTTTTTAGTTGATCCCATTTATTTTTTAATTGTGTGCATCACTGAGAGAGAAATCATTTACCCATGAACAAACATTTTCAGGAATTGCTAGGGTTTCAAAAAAAAATAGGAAAAATGCTAGGTTTAAGAAGTACATGGAGTATATACCAGAAAGAGGGTTTTCCTTGGCCGATGAAAGTGGGAAGAAGTACGAGCAGAAATTTCGCCTGGAGAAGATGAGGGTAGAGCTGCTACGAAGGCTCAATGCCGATGGCGGGAAGTAGTGCGAGATGCCGGGAATGAGCGGAGGGGAGGGCTTGCCGGTCGTTTTGGGAAGGCATCTGGAGGTCCCGGGGTCCGGTCCAAAAAGGGGGAAAATGAACAGTTTAAGCCGATCTTTTCAAAACGGGATTTGTCAAACACCAAATACTAGTTCCGGTTTGAACGGAAAGGAGCAAAACCGGCTCGTCAAACAGAGCCTTAATGCTACCTAGATTAATTCTTATAATATAATTAACAATCTTAAACAATGCATATTTCAAAAAGGATATGAATAAAATTGAGGGAGTATGATGTAACTTTTGTACGAAAGAAATGTGATTTTGCTTTAATCAATATTATTTGTGCCTTTAAAATTGAATTATAGAAAAACTTTTGTGTATAATTAACATAAAAAGAAGAATCTCCATGTGCTACATTATTGACTTGAACCTTATCTCTTGCTTTATGAAATAAAAGAATTTTATTCCCGGAAGCACATGGCAGATGAATACAGCTGCACCAACCTAAACTCAAGTCAAACTTGGCTCAAAATCTAAATTAGTTCGAATCGAACTGACACGAGTCTGAGCTGTCGCGAAATGGAATTGAGTTGGCTCAAAATTGAGCATTTTTTTAATTTCAGCAGGCTCAAAATTAAATTGTGTTTGCTCGAGATTGAGAAAATTAAGCTTTTTAAGACTTTAATACTTTAGTTTAGGTTTAAACTTTAGTGTTTTTAATTTTTAAAAAAATAATATGTTAATAATAAGTATATAATATTTTAATCAATTCGAGTTGATTTGAATCACGTTTTAAGTGATTTAGGACATATTTGAAATTGACTTGAAATATGATTCGAGTCAAATTAAAAAGACTTAAATTGGGTCAAATTAATTGTAGCTGGACTCAATTCAATATACGAGTGATTTTCTAGCAATTTCCGAGTATCGAATAATATACCCAGCCATATGATTGAGTGGTTGAGCTGCAATCAAGGTTCGGTTTCTGACAATAATGTAGTGTGCACTAATAATAATAATAATAATAAACATTATATTACTGTATCTGTGGGCTATATTTTTTGTGACGGTGTTTCGAGCATGAAATATTTTCGGTTAGCATAACTTCTGTTAGTAATTGGATGGTTGTGATGTAATTTTGGCCCTCGTCTATCCTTCAGTTTGATTCTATTTGGTTTTGGATTTTGGAGCGGAGGTTTCTCATCTTCCATCTTCATCCTCCGTATTTGGTTGCCCACTTTCTCTTTCTTCCATGCACTATACTCAACAACATAAAAATATTTATATTAATTTGATGATTTAAAAGTTGAATAAATATTAAATTAATAATATATTTATTTTAATTATGTACAAGTTTTTAGAACTCGGACCGGACCGGTCCCGGTTAGGAACGGACCGGTCCCGGTTAGGACCGGTTCGGTCCCAGGGATCTCAAGAGATTCCCTTTTTTACATCAAAGACCGGCCCCGGATCGGAGCCTGTAAAAGATCATTTTCAAACCAGAACCGGTAACCGGGACCGGTAAAAGACTGGTGTTTGATAAACGACTTGTTTTTCTCCTTATATTTTAATTGAATATAGTATAGATAATTTATTTATTTTTTATTAAAAAAAAGATCGGTCTGTGACTGGTCCGGGACCGTTCTCCTTAAGTGGAGGAAAATTGGTCCCGGACTGGGACCGTCCTCCTTAAGAGGAGGAAAACTGGTCCCGGAGCGGGACTGGTTTGAGCGGGACCGGTCCGAGACAAGCATGCCAAAAGACCGGTGCAAGACCGGCCCGACAGTCCTAATGTGCACGACTATATATAATATACATATACATACTTGTTAGAGTCTAACTTGGCGTAGTGGCGCTCCTAAACCAGTGCAGATGTGACCGTTTTAGCCCGTGGAGCGGTCGAGCGTGCACACGGTCACAAAGAGAGAGAAAGTACACACTATTTTTAGCGTGGAAAAACTCATCAACCGTGTAAAAAATCACGTGGCCGGATCTGTGCCGGTCAAACTCCACTATATCCGTCGGATTACAGCTTGCTTGCAGAATCGAGGGCGACAGATCACTTCTCGTTACGCTTTGGAGGTGTGTGTGAGAGAGTGAGAGAGAGATTCTTTGGCGCTCGACAGACAACAGGTTGCTCCACGCGAGGCTTAGATTTCGCAATCTTAGTGCGAGGATGGGCGCAGAACGCATCGAGTGAGGTTGGAGCAGGATTGTTGGAGCTTGTACGCGAACAATGTTTTCTTTCTGCAATGTGCAGAACGTCTTCTTCGTGGTTATGCTGCGGACTTAGTCAAATTTCTAGTGGAGTGGCGCTGGCTTGTATGAGAATTCTGGTGGATGAGCGGTGGCTCGTAGGAGAGTTCCGGCAGAGCTCTGACTCGAAGAAGAAGAAAGCATTGAAGAGAAAAAGGTGAGAAATGGGGAGGTCTGTGGGTCTTTTTATAGCATTCAGAATGTGGTTACGGTGGTTATGCCGCTATCCATACACAGTAACCACCAATATTATTATATTAAACATAGCTCTGAGCACACATAAATCATGTCATATTTACTAAATGCAAACCGTCATCATGATAATAATCCCCCTAACAGTGGAAGTTACACGGGCAGTTACCCCTGCAATGGACGGTCGCGATCGTGCAGGGGCCGATCGGACGGCGGAGAAAGGGAGTGGCATCGCGGCCAACGAGCGAGCCGCCCCTCTCGGACGAGGGAGGCAGTCGGCTCCCGCGTTGGCCGCAAACCGTCGGCGCGACGTCGACCGGCCGCCAACCACCGGGGTGGCGTTGGTCGGCCGCGGGAAGCGTTCAGCCGGAACCGACCGGAACCAGCCGGGCGCGCCCGGTCGGGGTCATACGATTGGTGAACCGGCGGGGGATGGCCGTCACCGGTCGGGCACATCCAATTGATGAACCGGCGGGGTATGGGCGTCGCCGGTCGGGCGCATCCGGTAGGCGCGCCGAGCACGGCCCTGGCGTCGGCCGTCGGTTGCACGGTATGCGTCGGCCGAGAAGCAGGTACCGGCCGGCCGCATGGTGCGGTCGGCGGCATGGTGCGGCCGGCCGAAGCCGAGGCTCACAGAGCGTGGCTGCCAAACGCTTTCGGCCGGAGGATCGGGCACGGCCAGCCGCCACTCATGGCCTCCCATGGTCGTAACGGCAGTCCTGGGAGGGGGCGTCCCTGCAGGTTGGGGAGCTCGGCGGGGTGGCTGCGCCATGCGACCGCAAAAGTGCGTCCGTGAGGCGCAACGTCCTCGCTAGCCGGAAATCGGGCCGGCCGGCCGGCCGGAGGAGAGGGAGAGGGAGAAGGGGAGTGGTCAGCCATCTAGCCGGCCTCGATCGGATTACGAGAGTTGGATTTCGTGCGCGTGCCTCGTGCGCTATTACGCATGTCGATCGTGTGCGCAGCGGTCAATCTCATGCCCCTAGTAAGTTAGCAGGAATCATGAGGAGTGAGCTATCTGCATTCCAAATCTTTACAAAAGGGATCTCATTCTTAGCTACAAAAGGATCTGGTTCACAACAAAAAAATATATGTGTAATATATACGAGCATAAAGCACGGGTGAAGCCCGCTTCTATGCGGCCGAAGACCACCCGAAGCATAAATCACGGGCGAAGCCCGTGCGCAGGCGGGCGAAGCCAGTCTGTTGCGGCCGAAGGCCGCTCGAGTGCATCGGGCACGGGTGTAGCTCGTGCGAAGATGCACGTATATATATACACACACACACGAGTGCCCGACACGGGACTCCGCCCCTCTGACCAAGCACGACAGTACCTGGCCTGCGTCGTTGTGAGCTGCGCCTACATCAAGGCGGGCTGCACCTGCAACATATATATACGCAAAAATTTTGTAAAACATTTTGGGTGTAGTCATAAATGTTTTTTTCTCTGTACAATCCCGCCTCCTTTCTCTCTCTCTCTCCCTCCTTTCCCTCTCTCCCTCACAATCCCGCCTCCTTCTCTTTCTCTCTCCCTCAATTACTCTTTCTACAATCCCACCCGGTGAATAGGTTTAGGATATCTATATATTTTATTTGCTAATTTTAATATTTCATATATATGTATTTACCTATATGTACATCATATTTTATAATATTATAGGTATAAATAAAGATATTACTTGTAATATCTTAAAACGGTAAGGGTATTTTAGGCATTTCGGAATGTTGCACCAAAAATTACTTTTACTATAGTATATATAAGCGTTCGATCAGGATTAAATCGGTTGAACCTTAGAACTCTTCGTTGCACGGATTTGCTGACCGGTTTGATCTTCAAAATGTTGAAAACTATGTATATACATAATTAAATGTTAAAACTTAAGCTATAAATATATTTTAGACATCTTAAATGGACGTGAAAAATCTAATACACGGATGAACGGTCAATTTGACGGGAGATTTTTCCGTCCGGGCTCTGTTCCTAAATCTAGGTCCGGGATTGCTGGGGTGTCGCTGCGTGGAACAATAAATGGTCATGATCAAAACTAAAAAAAAACAAAGGGGATGTGGTGAACCCGTTCAATCTCCGTGAAGATCGTCGTTGATCTCCGCGGAGATCACCAGGACCAACCGGAGCCCGGACGTAAAAAATTTTCGCAATTTGACAGCTTCATTTCCAATCCTGCCATATAAACTAAATGAAGTAAATGAAATAGATTGTTTCCAATGATTTGAAAAAGCCCAAGAAAACCCGGGAACACGCATTCTCCCATTCCAGATAATGAATTGTGATTTTGACCAAAACCGACCCGATTTGCTGCCATAATTTTGCAGAGGACTTCCTTTTGCAAATGCCTAATAAATTATTTCGGATATCATGACTGTTGCGGATCCATTAGAGCTCAGCTCATGTATTCGGTAGATTATTTACGCCTTCAATTCGCACGGACAAATTAGTGTCTTAACAATATAATTTTAGGAAGAAAACATGAAAACGGTAAAGAAAAACAAATTCACTGGCAATATTTCTGAGTATACGGATGGTTTTAGCAAAGATAATTAACGGGCCATCGCTCGTTTTACAGTGATAAGCAAGGCTAACACTATAAATACCACATATTCCTTCTGTTGAGGCGTTGAGTGAACTGGCTTCATTCTCCCATTCCAAACACTTCATGCCTCTCTAACAATTACTAAGCAAAAGATATGATCACAGACTTTCGATCGATCGAGAGAGATCGAGATAGATCGAAAGAGATCAGGAGAGATCAAGAGTAAACGATTGAGAGCGAGAGCGATGGCGAGAGTTAGAGCGGGTAGGATTAGTTTCAAATTAGAGGCTCAGATGACTTCATGCCTCTCTGACAATTACTAAGCAAAAGATATGATCACGGACTTTCGAGAGTGAGGGTAGGATTAGTTTCAAATTAGAGGGTAGGATTAGTTTCAGAGCGAGAGCAATGGTAGGGACTGAGTTGCCTGAGAAGCCTCTCTCATAACCCTCCTCGATGCCAAAACCATTGCAAGGAAAAAAATACAATTTTCATTTCATTTTAGGCTTCCATTCTTCATCGCCTCACATAGAAAGTAAACAAAACATTGATGGACTAATATGTTGATGGCTTAACAACCGTCTGATTTTACAAGAGAGAGGGAAGAGAAAATGTGGTGGTAAAATAAATTGTTTGAGCAATTTTGTTATTTGCAAACCAATTTTGAATCCGTATACAAAAAAAGATGAATTCCAATGCTTTGTCGGCCAACTTCATTTTACTTCACGGGTTGCTTGAGAAAAAGCCCCAAGCCATCCGCGACGCCTGAAGTATAGAAAGAAACTTGTGTTAGCTGTCCAAATGTAGAGAGACGCAGGTTCTATGAGTATTTTTCAAAATCATTTTGAATCCATATGCCTAAATAAATGCTTTGCCATCCCCGAGGAGAGTAATAACTGTTTATATATGATAATGAAAGTTCATGATCAAGTGGATAGAAGGGGAGACTTGGCGCACCAGTTGAGGCATTGTCGTGTGATCTTGAGGTCACCGGACCCTAAAGTCTGTGATCATATCTTTTGCTTAGATATGCCCAAGTGTATTTAGTGTAATCATCAACCAGAACCAGCATATATCGGCTTCCTCCAAGACCTGGAGTGATGGTCAGTCTCATAAGGTCACCGTGGATGCATTCCAACGGTATTTTGTATCTTGACTGTGACTTATCTAATGGAAGGCAATGAGCCTTTCTATACTGATACCCCGCACAGACATGACCATTGCTGAAAGATGAAAGACTAGGCAGGTCTTTGCCAGACCTCTTGCCGCCATAACTTTTAGTTTATTCATCCTCACATGTCCTGGCCTTTCATGCTAGATAAGTGTGCTATTGTTGGCCCTCATATTATCGACATAAGAACTTGTTGACAACACGAACAAGTAATTCACTTTCCTTCTAGCATGAGTCATGTCAGTTTTCACTGCTGACATATTCCGGAGAAATTTTACTTCTGTTGGGTCAAACAGAATGTCATACCCAGCATCTACATCGTTGGTCACGAAGAACAGGTTTTTCTTCATTCCAGACACTTGATAAACACTTCGCAAAATGAGTGGTCCCTTATCACTGCCTAAACAAATTACACTCTCCTTCTCTACTGCATGTATATTATCTTCAGCGATAATAATAGCATCATTACCTGACTACGCTTTCAGAGAAAGAACTTTGACTCTTACCTGGTGAGATGATGTTCACATCCCGAGTCAACGATCCAGTCATCCTTGAATTTTACATAGGTCATGACGCGAACAATTCCTTCTGTAAGTCGCGGATAATGTGTGTCTTCAGCTTCGCCTCTGAGATAGGCTCTTCCGGGTCCAATGCTGAAATTCCAGCACATAGGTTCTTCATCTTCAAGAAGAATGACAATATGGACATCTCTCCTTGAGTTACTTTAGCAAACTCATTCTTCAAAAATTGTAGTCGAGCTACATTCTCCTTTTTGAACATGTCATCCAAGGTCGTCCAAATCTTAGTAGCCAACCGAAGTGCAATAATGTGGTCGAAGAGCTCCGGTGAGATTGCCCTCTTCAGAGTGAACTCTATCTTCGCATTTGTTCTCCTCCAAGCCCTTACCGTCTCAGCATTTCCTCCAGCAACAACTACTTCTTTTCTGACATCTCCACTGATGACCTCTTAAAGGTCATCGCCCGGAAGATAGCTCTCCATGCAAGACCTATACTTTTTAAAATTGATCTGCGTTAGGAGCTCAATTCATACACCTATTGCATAACCGGCTTCCATTATAGTAACTCTAGTTCACTTAAGTTTCCAAAGGACTACTACACCTCTGAGGTTGATCACTGATAACTCATTTGTCCCTTTGATACCATGTAATAATTTTCATGAACTAGGAAGGTCGCAGGAACACTTAACCAAACCAAGCCAAATAAACCAGAAGCAGTAGAAGAACAAGTGCCGCAACGGAATTAATAATCTTCTTTACAATGTGAGACGTACATTATGAGACATGATTTCATAATGCACCCGATGGAAATAGCAAAATATAGACAAGATTAAACTGGCAGACTAAACCCAGGAACCGCCTATCTGCCAAGGCTATCCGTCGAGACCGCTAAGTTGCTGCACAACTCAAGCTGCCAAACTGCTGAACTGCTAGACCGCACCTTAGCCGTGTGAACTGCCTACTTGTTGAATTCTGAGTAAGATAATCCTATCTGCACTTCTTGGTTGTCTGACTGCGCGGTTGCCTAATCATAGAAATTCGTCGCGAATGTTGAAACCAAAAACTTGGTCTCTCGTGGAGTTCGGGGTCCCAAAAGAGGGGTGACCTCACACCTACTACACTCGGAGGAACGTCACGGACCGAAGACTTGGGAAACTAGGAACAGACCCTCGGCTCTAGCGCGGAGGTCCCACCTCACACCCGGAAGGCTACCTGAGCTCTTCCCCTCCCTAGCCAATGCTCGAGCTAGGGTGCCTTGGAGGAGCCATCTCTACTCTACCAAGGAGGAACTAAGGGAGGAGGAAGCCAAAAAAGATCCTCTCCAAAGGCACCCAAGGGGGTCTATTTATAGTTTTTCCCAAGCACATGACCCAAAATGACCGAAAAGCCCCTAGGGCTAAAAAGCTCCGGGCCAATAGGAAACAGCCACACCGGGGGGCAAAGAGGTAAAAACATCCCGGGGGCAAAAACGGTAACGACAAGGCCCAAAGGGGGACAAGGATGGGGAGAGCCCTCATGCCAAACCGCAGGGCGGGCGAGACCCGGCCCCGGGCCGGTCTCGCCCCCACCAGCCCGCGGGGCGGGCGAGACCCGGCCCCGGACCGGTCTCGCCCCCCACCTGCCCGCGGGGCGGGCGAGACCCGGCCCCGGGCCGGTCTCGCCCCCCACCTGCCCGCGGGGCGGGCGAGACCCGGCCCCGGGCCGGTCTCGCCCCCACCTGCCCGCGGGGCGGGCGAGACCCGGCCCCAGGCCGGTCTCGCCCCCACCTGCCTCAAAGATGGGGCCACCTGGGGGGAGGTAAAAATTTTCCCCCCGACTAGTATATTTCCAAGCTAGAGCCAAAATTGGCCACCGAGAGTGCAAAATCTCAAAAGCTTAAAAACGCGTCCGCCTTGTTTAGGGTCCACTCTTCGCGAATACGAGGTTGTACAGCGAACAGATTGAACTAGAACCAAACTGTCGTTTAGTCCGTCAAAGATGAACTGAAAAAAACAAGCTTGTTAAACAATCAAGGAAGACCACCTAATCGCATAACTTCGATCTGCTGGTAACTGTCGCTGACTACTGCCAGCTATCTGCATTACCTCCTCTAACATGTCCGCCAGAACCAAGTGCTAGCCGCATAATCTACAAAGCACAACAATAAACGGTTACTACTTCTTGTCGCGCGAATACAAAATCTTTAACCAAAGAGTTTAACCCGAGTTTCAGTTCTTACAGTTTCAGTTAGTTATGACAAGGCTAGCACCCCTATTTATAGCTGGGTAGGCGGATACCGTCACCACCCAGGGGAATAGAATAACTGACAGTGACGTAGCAGCTAGCAGCACTAGTCCGCCTACATGCAGACTTCTACACTAGACCATGCAGTTAAATACCAAACTGCATAGGCGACTAGAACCATCAGTTCGCACATGTATGCATACAACACCATCAGTCTGCTTGGACTTGAGTAGATAATCAAACAACCACGCAACCTAAACCTTAACCGCACCTAAGCGCTGATTTGCCGGTCTCCGCGCTCCCCCATACTAGACCGCACAATACGCGATTAGCTAAGCCTAACTGTCTAGTTAATTATGTGATTAACCGCATCAGATCATGTAGACTTCAACCAGCCAGGAACAACTATGCAACTACAACATAACCGCAACACCGACAAATCCACTGCGGTCTTGGCGATCTTCGCGGTCTCTCAAACCAGACTGCGCTGTCCGTTGTTAGTCAACACCTAACCGCAATGGACAGTCCTCTGGGAACAACTGCCTGGTCAGACTGCAAGAAGAGAAGAAGTCAAAGAGTTGGCTAGTTGCCAAAGTCTATCCCGCTACCCATGCGGTCTGCGCGATCTGCCCTCCTCAGACTGCCAACTTCCACTTCAACATTTTCAACACACGTTCTGATGAGTCGTGCGTGGGCGCGTTCTTGTGAGCAGTGCGTGTGAGCGTGTTATATTGAGTGGTGTGCGTGGGTGTGTTTTAGGTGCGAAGCGCATGAGGACATGTTATTTTGAGAGACTCGCGTGGGCACGGTGTGGGGAGCAATGTGCAGGACGCTATATGGAGAACGTAACTATGTGTGGAGAGTGCATTGGAGAGCGTCGTGTAGGGGTGTGTTTTATTGAGTTGTGGGAACGATGTATTATAGTGAGGGCACATAATGACCCACTTTGGTGAGGGACACCAGAGGACACTTATTGGATGGTTTTACGATGTTCCTATGCATAAGATGCATGAATTCTTATTCTTTCTCCGAAGGCACGAGATGACACACATTGGGTGATTTTTCGATGCTCATGTATTCGTAATTTGTAGTATTCATCTTTTTACCATCTCCTTTTTTCGATGCTCATGTATTCGAAATTTGTAGTATTCATCTTTTTACCGTCTCCTTCAAATGAAGGAGTGTGTCTTTTTTATAAATTTTATGAGAGGTGCGCAAAGGATCTTGTTATCATAATTAATTGACGGATGAATAAAAACGTTTGATATATGGCCCTCCGATCATCAGCTTTAATGGTCGGGTAATATTTGTTAGCATAGAAAAAAGCGAAGAGCATGAAAGAACGAATAAAATAAGATCACAACAGAACAAGAGAAAAGAACTCACAAAATGTTCTAAATTAGATATCTTACAAATGTAGATTTCATGCCTTTTATAATCATCTAAGGCCAATATTTTATTTACAAGTGTGGGTCATTGATGACTACTTTCTATTATTTACAATATTGCTAATATCATCATATCATTTACACCATCAATGATATTATCATTTCATTTACATCATCGATGACATCATTCTCTCATTTACATCATCCATAACATCATTCTTTAATTTACATCATCGATGACATCATT
The DNA here is from genome assembly GCA_039583875.1 of Platanthera guangdongensis. Lineage (NCBI taxonomy): Eukaryota > Viridiplantae > Streptophyta > Magnoliopsida > Asparagales > Orchidaceae > Platanthera > Platanthera guangdongensis. Next base: position 29,736,423 of record CM077157.1, read on the forward strand.
CTTTCATTTACATTATTGATGATATTCATCGATCACATCATCCTCTCATTTAGATCATCGGTGACATCATTCTCTAATTTACATCATTGATGTCATCATCTTATCATTTACATCATCGATGATATCATTCAATTATTTACATTATCGATGATATCATTCAATTATTTACATCAATGATTACATTATGATTTAGATTCAAAAAAATCTGTGGCACAAAATCAACAAAAACTCATAATATAAAAGAAAATTTTGCATGCACGATGACAGGCTACAGTGACCAAACAAGTTTGGCACCGTTTGTATGTTTAGCCTCTTTTTTTCTCCACTGCATTCTTCAGAAAATGGTGAACGATATTCTCCATCACCAACCCCTCCATCTTTAATGTCCATCACCCGCCCAACCAAGCGAGCCATTATTCTCTATCGTTTTTTTGGGGCGGCCGTGGCGGCTAGAACCGACAGCAGGGATGGTAAGTCCGGGACCGGAGGTAGGGGCGGGGTTTGGAGACGGAGCAGCTGGAGGCGTTTTCCGCATTGTTGCGGGAGCAAACGCTGCAAACGCCGCCGCACATCATTTGATTTTCCGTCTTGCGGAGGCAGTTGCTCCTTGTGTGAAAATGTCGCCCCAAACAAACCTTAAATAATATACTAGTTGGGCGTTGGATGTAAGCACCTCAGCCATAAAAAATGAACATTGTCGTCAAATCTAACAATCCCTGATCACAGCAGTCACACTTTCTTAGAAAGCCGCATGTAAAATAATTTTCTTATACATAAATAAAATCTCACCAATTAAACAATCTCTAAAAAAATAGGGTCATGTTATATGCAGATCATTTTTGACTATATGCAATCCAAGGATAAATGCAGACCAAATTAAAATCATAGGAAGTGAAAAATCCGTATAAGTCTGGCATGCACATAACAATTATAAAATTGCATGACCTGCAGTTAGTTAAAATTGGGCCTGCATATAGCTATTGCAAAAAATTATCATTAAATTAGGTGTGTATACAGTTATACAGATAAATATATGTACCTACATATATAATTATGAAATAATTGTATTATTTTTATAAAGATTAAAATGGCAACAGAAAACTCAATCCAAAAAATGCATAATCACTGATTGCAAACAAAAAATAAATAAAATCCGCCGCTTGAAACCGCCAAAGCCATAGCCCATGCAGCCGCCGCCAAAGCAGGCGGCAACAGCTTTTGAACGCGGAAACAGAACGTCACGCAAAGCGCGGTGGCGAGCGACCAAACCGCCAGCTTCTGCCGCCGCCTCTTTTTCTCGGCGGCAGCGCCTCCTTCTTCCGGAAGCCGCTCGACGGAGCGGATGCAGAGGAACAGCAGCCCCAACTCAATGTAGGAGGTGAGCGCGAAGCAGAGGCTTTGAGGGTCGTCGCGGGCGCGCCAGAGGGCGGCTCCAATGGTAGCGACGACGACGAGGATTGCGACGGAGGAGATGGCCGGAGACATGAGAGGCGGCGGCGGCGTTCCTGGCTCATCCGTTTCCATACACGAAAATCTGAAACCGCCGGAGTGAGACTTTGCTATGGGAAACCATTGTATGTATGTATTATATATAGACTGTAGAGAGATGGGAAGATTTTTTAGCCGACCGCAAAGTCAATTTGTAAGTCAACGGTCATCCTTGTAATTGAAATCACGAGGATGCTTCTACGCTAAAGACAGGAATGTCAGTGATGACATCGGGCAATCGAGATTCTCTTAAATGATTAATATTTATAAATTATTTTTAGGGTGCTGCTATCCGCACTGCACTTTTGGCTATTCGCATTCACCGCTATCCGCAAGCACTATTTTGAGTCAGCGGCTATTCGCAAGCAAAACATTATTTGTACCGCATGATTTAACTTGAAAAAACAAAATATTAAATAGATTTTCATTAACAAAACCTGACTAAGATTATATTCAAAATATATATTAGAGTCCGAACATCATATCCAAAATATATATATTAAAGTTAAAAATCCATATTCATAAAATATATTATAGTCTAAATATTATATCCAAAATATCGTATAGAATGCTGAATCTTCTTTTCACTTGTAACGTCTGCATAAATGAAAAAAAAAATTTTAGATAAATATTTAATAAAAATATACGTATATAAATAATGAACTTCTTAAGTGTACATTTTCATACCACATCGTCCAACATCGTATAAAATGGTGAATTACATCTTCTCTTCACTTGTAACATCTGCATAAATGAAAGAAAATTTTTTAGATAAATATTTAATAAAATCATACGTATATAAATAACGAACTTATTAAGCGTACCTTTTCATACCACATCGTCCAACTCCACTAACATTGCATTCCCGGATTGAGGATGAGAAAGTGTAATACGCGATTTATAATGTCTTTCCCAATCTTCCGCTATGCCCTCGTGATATCTCATCCATGTTGGAACAATATGTGGTATCGGGGAGCACTCTTTTAATGTCAATTCGATGAAGTGATTATCTCTTATAAATCCAATGCAAATGATTCTTGGCTTTTCCGGCATAGACGAATGAAGTGGAATGAATGTTATATTTTGAAGTTCTGAAAGTTGAACCAAAGCAATGTTGTAACATGAACTGATAACTAGGCCCATATCGGGCATTGTCATCCATTTGTCATATGGTGCCGGACTTTCTATGCACTTAACTCTCTCTAACAACTCTTCGTATATATTGTGGCCAAAAATACGACCATATAAAATGTTGTGATTTTCAAGTTCCATCTGCAAATCATTCCTCACTTGTTGCCAATCACCGTGAACATTCAATGCATGACTAATGACACGGTAACCACAGTGACCATCTCCCAATACGTCAAATGCATCAATAATGTGCTCCGACCAATATGTTGTGAAATGGTGACGCACTTTATCAATAAATCTTGTGCTTTTTGGGAAAACCGGTTTCTTTCTTCCTTTTTTCTTAGTTTCCAACGGACCGCTTTCCATTAATGCATACTCGAAATGTGAGGGGAGTCGTTTAGTTGATAACACTTCCTCTTTAAATTTTTTGTAACTACCTTTCGGTCTTCCTTTCAATTTCAGTGGAATAGATGGTTCATTTGTTTGGCTCGATGTTGGATGTACAATCTCTCTTAACTTCCTTTTTATTTCTTTTTTGTGATGTTCATTTGATTCATAAAATTTCAATACAACTTCTTCAACCTCATTATCTATGTTGTTCTCCATGTCGACTTCAAAATTGTCCTTTAAAACAAGTTTTTTCCAATGTCCATTTACCAACCATAGCGGGTATCCTCTTGAAGTACTAATGTATGGATATAACTCATGTGCACATGGCAAACCCATTGTGAATCTTTTTATATGTGGGCATTCGTGCGCCTTCATGAAATGTCCCGATTTGCTTACTAAATCTTCTTCCTCTTTAATTAGGCGCAAAGCTTGTGTCGAAATTTACCAATCAATTCAGAGTACAAAGAACCTGTAAAATCATTTCCTATTTTAATGCAACTTTCACCAAATGATCTTTTAATGTCCGTATGTTGGAGGTTTATCATTTGATCAAAAGTTTTTCATACTGTTGTCAAGTTTCCGATAGACACCTCTAGAAACTTTTTCAATAGGCTATGACCCCCTTCAACCCGGTTTGTGCTAGAATTTCCCAAATGCATGTACTTATCAATCCAAGCTGATACAAAATATTCTTTATATTGCTCTAGCCATGTTGATGACACATAATGAAGAACATCTGAATGCATTGCAGAAAATTGTACAACAAGTTTATTGTAGCGTAGATGAAAATCACTCGTTGTAACTGCCTCAATCACCCTTTGCCATTCAAACATAAAGTTTTCAAATTCCTTTTCGTTGCTAAAAAGTTTCTTGCAATGAGCCAAAATATTTCTATTTATATGAACTCGACATAGAATATTTTTTGAAAGTGGGAAGATATTTGCAATTGCATTCATTAAAGCAATTTCTCGATCTGTTATCATGATTGTTGGCGAAGAATCAATTGCAAATAAAGTCTTGAAACATTCTAAAGCTCAAACATAACTTGCTTGTGTTTCGTCGGACAAGAAAGCAAAGCATGAAAAAAATGTTTTTGTTGTCCAAGTCATTCCAACAATACAAAGTAAGGGCATCCGATATCTATTTGTTTTGTAAGTGCAATCAAGCTCAAAAACCGTTGGAAATATATTTGTTAATTTGACTGCAAGTGGATGTGCAAAAAATAGACTTTTCAGCTTTTGACTACTTTCATCCACTGTGTTGTAACTGATATAGCCTGCCTTGTCTATCAATTTGTACAAGAACTGTATTGGAGAAAGTCCATTTAATTCCTTTTTTTGTAATTTTGCTCGTGCATTGTAGATTGTTCTTATAACTGAGGTATTTCCAATGTTCTTATTTTTCAATGCTGATAGGATCTTCCGCGGTTTCACACCGGCATTACACATTTTACTAACAAGATTCTCCTCCTCTGCATCTAATCTCCCCGCATAAGCATGTGCTTCCAAGTGAACAGTGTCATGATTGTGCACGCCACATAGAACCTCTACTCTCCATTCATCTACATTTGGAACCTTTACTCCTTTGAGAGAAAATAAACAACCACATTTCTTAGTTGAAGTTTTACGGACGCCTTTTTTCACCCAACCTTTCTTGTTTTGATTCTCTCGATAGTAACCACCTCTATCACATGCTAGTATTACGCGTGGGGTGAGACGACCAACAATTCTATCAGGACTTTTGATAGTGATTATATATCCAAGACTTCTACTAATACCTCGAGTCCACTCAATAAGCTCCTCTTTTGAAGAAAAACTTGTGTCTGTTTGAAAATGCTTGGTCAAATCAATTTCAAACTTTTCATCTATTTCCTCATATGATTTGTTTGAATCTAAATGACGAAAAACTGTTGTCAAACATTAAGGAAACACACAAATTAATTGTAATGCAATGTTTATTTGTGAGTACGTACGTACCAATTATCGCCAAAGATGTAGACATTGACACTTCCAAAGTAATTTGTCCAAAAAAGTACTCTAAAGGTGGAACACAATTGATGATCGTAAATTTCAAGAAGATTCAGTAAATACAGACATATTTGAAATACACGTAACTTTAAGAAGTAACAGTTTGCTGAACTCTACTACTCTAATAACAAACTTGACAAAACTTGACAAAACATGCAAGAAAAAAACTTGGGTGCTATTTAAAAAGGAAATTGACTACTATTTGAAATCATACTCACTGTTTTCCTATCAAATGGGCTTATGGAGATCTTGAACCATGGAGAAAACTATTCTTAAAGAAAAGTTAGAAAACAATTGTTTTAATTGATCTGAATGTAAAAAAATTAAAGTTATACACAGTTCTTACATGAGATTTATCATACGGAGGATCTTCAATTCACGACTACTAAATCTTGTCAACTTCACAATTGGGGTAATGTTTTGGCCTAAAACATTGTTTTGGGAAAAAAACTTTCTGTGACCGCTCCCACCAAAACATTATGTGCTGTTTTCATGATTGTATTCATAACAGGCCACAACTCTTTCAAACAAGGCCCAAAACACCAATTCTCTTCATATAATTAAAAAATGCTGCTGTTACATCAAGCTAATCGAGTTATTTTACTGGAAATTCTTCAAAGTCTTTGCTCCTTTTTTATTGGTTGTGCATAATATAATGAGATTTCACTTTTCTGTATGACTTACAATGGCACTACTGATATCATGTAATCTTATTTTCTGTCAAAGGAAGTTGGCATGGATTGGATTATCCATCTTGACACAGATGAATTGCTACATCCAGCGGGTAGCCATGAATACTCATTAAGGAAGTTGCTTTCGGATGTTCCTAGCAATGTTGATATGGTTATCTTTCCCAATTATGTGAGTTTAACCACGTCTTCACTTATCTGCCCTTACCCACCAATATTATTTGTATGATATTCTCTTTTATGGTTCCAGGAAAGTAGCATCGAACGAGATGACATTAAAGACCCTTTCGGTGAGGTAATGATGTAAACTAGAATCAAGGTTCTCAAAATAGATTTTTTAAGCAAATATTTTACTTGTTTTAAATGAAAAAAAAGATTGGAAAAATCAATGTTTGAGTTTTAAATTTTGAATAGAGGCCGAGCGGCCCAACATCAAAACTTTCTGTCATAACATTCTCATTTCTACCACTAGCCGTGAGCTGTTTCTTTCTTTCCAAACACATGGACCTACAATGAACCCTCAATCCAACTAAGATTTCATAGTTGTAGCAACAATAAAATAAGGATCAAATGGACCTCAAAACAAATGAAATATACACTGTAATAAATGTCATTAATCTTACTCAACTCTCCATAAATTGTCTGGACATCCCTTCACTAACATACCAACCCAATACCCTCCATTACTCTGTCACAACCAGTGGGCCGCGTGTCCCAATAATAGGGAGTAAAATGACGTGTAATTGCCTAATTAGTGTATAAATGGTGGTCATTGCTTGTAATATGGAGAAGTAAATCACTCACGCATAACCCAAACTTCTTCCACTCACACATAACCCAAACTATCTTGAAAAAACTGAAGAAGAGATCTTTACCGTGTTTAATGGATGGAGAATGAAAAGCCGGAGATGATGATTCGAGATGTTTCCACACTTCCCGAAGATTCGGGCCTAAGATGGAGGTGCTACGCCGCCGCCCAGCCCTTTCGGCTTCGTTCCTGCGAGGACAGAGAAGGAGGACCGCAGATGTCGGAGCCGGAAGCTCCAGACGTCGGAGCCGGAAGCTGCAGACGTCGGAACGGGAAGCTGCAGACGTCGGAACGCGCCTCAGAGTCGTGAAAACCCTAGATCGGGAGCCGGGCGAGAGAGATATGCGTGGTTCAGGAATTACGCGTGCGGTGAAGCCAAAAAAAAAACCTAAAATAAGGCTCATTTTAAGTGTGATTATCCATATTTGCAGTGCGGATATCACGACAGGAAATTAAGTTAAAATCAATATAGGTTGGAATCCTTGAGGCTGTTTGGTACTTTGGTGTCCCATGCATGGCGGAACTGGAAAATTTGTTTAATTCGGGGGTTAATTAAAATTTAAATATAATAATTATTGTTTTAATATAAAATATAAAGTTTATTATCCCTTGAGACAAGGCAGCCGGATAGAGTTTTCTGCTAGGCCACAAAGAAACGAAGAACAAGGCCATTGCAAGAAACTCTCTTTTATTATTTGAGTGAAACAATCTTCTCTTCTATTCATTCTCTTTAAAATCTAGGCTTCGTTTGGGGGACTTATTTTCACCGGTCAAGCGATTACGACTGCATGTACCGGGTCTTAAGGCCGGTACATGCGGTCGTAATCGTTTGACCGGTGAAAATAAGTTCTCCCAAACGAAACCCTAATCAAAAAGAATCATGAATTTTCATTCAATTTTTTTGTCATCTTCTCTTCAAAAATTTAATTAGGGCTGAGAATGTTATGGAATGTAATAGAAATCAGAAAATAATTAGAAGAGTAAGGAGGAAATGAATTAATAATGAGGGGGCATCTTGGGGTGGAAATTGATTAGTGTATATGTGGTTGGAGAGCTTTGCGCTTGTGGTGACGGAAGTAGAAAATCAATAAGCATCTCATTTAACTGCTTCAACAGTGCGCTTGAAGCTCTTAACATAAAATCATGATCATGTAACTTGGGCTTAACATTTCATCAAATACTTGAAAGACATCAAAAAACCAAACATAAACTCGAAGTCTGGAACTACCATCTATTAAACTATAGATGTTTTCACATGTTGTTGTAATGGTATTGTTGAAACCGGAAAATCGGTCTCTGTCGAGTTCGGGATCCCAAAGGGGTATGACCTCACACTTACCTTCTCTCGAGCTAACAAATCAGACCAGAGATTTAGAAACTCGGGAACATAATCGAGATCTCAGCGGGGAGGTCCCACCACACACCTGGAAGATCTAAGAGTGATTCCCCTCCCAAGCCAATGTTGAGCTTGGGCATCCCTGGAGAGCACTCTAGGCTTGCTAAGAAAAGCCCGAGGAATAAGAAATAAGATAATTTATCCCTCCAAAAGTGCCCTCTCGGGTCTATTTATAGATTTCCAAGCTTGGTCTGCCCACAGCGTAACTCCGCTGTTAAGAATTACTAATATGCAGCTCAACTGGGTCCACCAACAGCGTAACTCCGTTGTCAAAAAAGATTATTTGCAGGCCTCCAGGGGCATCCAGGTAATTTCACTCATGGACCCCACTGGGCGAGTGGTTCGAAGAAACACCATCATCTGAAGCGGCTGTTGAGGGGGGATCCAAGCATTCACCGCCTAGCCTCGCCAATGGGCGGGTAGGAATTCTAACCTCCACTCGCCTGAGGCGGCGAATGCCCCCCACCTGCACATTAAGGCACGAGCCTTGGGCGAATGCATGATGAAAACCGCACTCACCCAAGGTTCTGGCTCAAACTTGGTTGTCTTTTTTAGTATACCTTGTATCTTCATCTGGTCTTTTTTTTGTGCTACCTATATGATACATATGGGGATTGCATGGGAAAAGTTGTTGTATTGTTGAACATCATTTAGTGGGGGCTTTTCAGGTTGGACTCGGATCGTCTTGTAATTTTTACCTGTTTTAGGGTTTCCACGTGTACGCTTTTGTGTCTGATTGATTGTTTTTGTTTTTGCGTATTTCACTAAAAATTTTTCAAGAAACTCAACTAACAATCTCGCGTGCACTCAAATTTGTGAGAATGTGTTTTTCAGAAGAGGAAATAAGATCTTAATTTCTATAAACATTTTGAAATTAATTCTTAAATGTTTTTTTGCTCGAAAGAAGTCTAAAATTTTTTAAAAAAATCTGAAATCAAATCTCTATATTTTGTTTACATCTAAATCAGTCCCTCAACATTCTAAATTATTTAAAATCATTCTTAAATTTTAATTTACAAACAAATTAATAGAATGACACATGTTATTAAACTTATTAACTAAATTAATTTTAAAAATATCATATTTTATCCAATTAAATAATTAATCTTATTTCTTAGGTCCCTGTTCATTTTTTAAAAAAATTAAAAATCTTTATGTGACTATAAAAAAATTTATTTGAAATAACTATATTTCATCGAAATATTATCTGGCTCCACGACATTATATAATTATTTTAAATAAAAATTCATTTTTGCCGCATTATCTTATTAGAACTAAAAATAATAATAATGGGTGTTCAAAAATCGCAATAAATTATAAATCGGACAAATGATGCTACTTTGAAGTTAATTAGGCTATTGAGTCTTGAACACTTAATTTTATGTTAATTAGCAAATAGATTATATTTTTTGATTGAATTTAATAAAATTTATAAGTTGAGAGACTGATATCATGAAAAATAAATCACACTATTTTAAAAAGGGAGTTGTTAAATACAGCACAGTTTTAGCTAATCGTACAGCAATTTCTCTTTATTTTAAATTAAATTTACTCTTCAAAAAATACAAGTCGCAAATCACTAACTCGCGCCGTAATTTCTCCTAATTTATAATTTGAGCTTCTAAAGACACCAACACCAGTGGAGCCTTCCGCTTCTTCAGTATCATCTCTAACTGAATGTATTTCCCCACTGTTGGCGGGCGGAGAGTGGTGGTCATTGCGAAGGAACGAGCGGATTGCTCTTTTTTGTTGAAGATTATTGTGTTGAAATTGCCTCTGTTGTAGAATGGATGAACACTTGAATGTTTTCAACCACTACTTGATTCATTATCACAGCCGGTTGTACTCATCTTCAATCATTTACTTTATTTTTTATAGTGAAGATCACAATTATTTGGGGAACAAATTTCATAATTTTTCATACAAAGTAGTTTTCATGAACACCACAAGAATTTGAGCAACATTTTTAATAAATTTTTGTATCAAGTATTTTGCCTATTTGATTTATATTCATGTTGTAATTCAATGAAAACTTCTTTTTATTCAAATTTTAAGTGCGGTGTCTTTTTTAAAAGAAAATAGTTAAAAACACTATATTTTTGACTGGTGGCACTTCTTTGTTAAAAGTACCACATATTTTTCATATATTGTTAAAGACACCGTACATTATTAATCACAGTTATTTATTTATAAAAAGCATTGTAAATTATGCATGCAGAGATTTTTAATAGAAACTAGAAGTCATTGGAAAGCACATATCAAAACTTTGATTCATCTATTATTTTTCTTCCTTCTTGAATTTGTAGCCCCATGTGACATCAAATCATTCTTATTTTGTGTTGTAAAATTCGCGGTACACAACAACACGGCTATAAAATTCGCTGATAAACAAGAACACAGAAAAACTAGCATAAAATCTATATATCAAAAAAACAGGAGAAAATGATCGTCCGACGAGTACGTTGTGGATGCTCAAGACACACGATCTGTGGCGAGAATCTGAGAACTGGACTGCAATCTGGCTCGCGGACGCACAAGGTTCACCGAACCTTCAACGTCGAAGTCCGACATTCAACTGCACTACCACTGCAGAACAACGCCGCCACCGGAGAACAACGCCACCACCGGAGAGAAACCATCGTCGAGGCTAACTGCACTCACGCATGTCGTCGACGTCACGCCTCTCCACTCCAAAGAACATTCACTGCAACGCCGACGACAAACTCCTCCAAGCCCGCCGGCAAGACTCTCTCAACGCCGGCGAATATCACCTCCAACGCCGGCAACAACACTCAAAGTCGGCGGCCCCTACAAGTGCACGAGCGAGAGAGAAGAGAAAGACAGAGACGGCGGATTTCGTCTCACAGACAGCTCTCCAAGTTCTCCTTCAAAGCTACAGGTCGGCTCTCCAATTCACAGGTGCAGCTTTTAATTGTTTCTCACTTTGGAGCTTATATCTCATGCATGCATACTATCATTTTGGTTGGGGATCCGGAGCCACCACCTGCACGAATCACTCTCTGCACAAAGTATCATCTGCACTAGGCAACACTGCACGTAGCACGGTCTGCACGAAAACACCTGTCTGCACAAGACACCACTTCAAGGGCCTGACTCCTGAGGTGTCAGCCGACCTACTCTAGGCGACTCATTCATGCTCGGGCTCAACCTCTGAATGTCGATGCAACAGGATCGCTGAAACTGACTCGCCTAGTCAGACTACCATAGGGGCGATCCCATCTTTCGCCACAAAACTGCATCCTCTGAAATCCAATCTACCCAGTGATATCAAATTCCTGCACAACTTGGGTATTAGGTGTAATCGCTCAAACCTGCGCACTACTCCGTCATGCATCCTGATGTCCAACGTCCTTGTCCCCGTTGTAGGATCTTGTGGCGCCCTTAGAGGGGGGGGGGTGAATAAGGGCTCTTTAAAAATTTTTAACTTTTTATAAAATAAAAGACTAGCTACTATAAATGAGACAGATCAATGAAATGAATAACAAGATTATACTTCTTCAAAATGAATATGTAAAATGATTCCAATAAAGCTTGAAATCAAGGCTTACAACGATAATAGTTTTTAGTTTTTTTTTTCACCGATCCTTCTCCCAAGAACCGGTAGGCTATAGTCAATATCTCCCTCGATATGCCTACTAGCCTCCCCCTAGATCAAACCTATGATCTAGACGCTGCACAACTCGCTGCGATTTACTCCTAAGCCTCACACGGACCTAGACACCACACACAAGGTGGTGATTTGCCCCTAAGCCACACACGGACTTAGACACCACACACAAGGTGGTGATTTTCCCTACCCAATTACAAAGATAAAAGATGAAAATAAGAGTACAATAGTAAAACTTAAAAACTCCCTCAAAATCACGAGCTCGGAAGATGATGATGATCCAACAAGAAGATCTCCAATCTTGAACACACGGTCGTATCTCCTTCGCTCTTGAGATTTCAACGGACCAAGGGAGTTCGTCTGGAAACGGAGATGAAGGCTCTGAAAATTCTCTGGGAAAACAAATCTGTGTAGTGTAACTCTTCCCTGAAATTTTTGGCCGTATATATCATTTCACGCTATCGCCGGCGGTAGCGGCAACGCCCCGCGATAGGGATAGCTCTCCGTTGCTTGACACGTGGCACACGTCGCGCTGATTTTCAGATCTGAGCGGAGAACGTGACGATCGTGGGATATCGCGCGGCGACATCGGTATCGCCCGACGATATCGCTGATCGTGACTGACTTCGTGCGCGGCAACGTGCGGATTAAGGCTGACGTCAGCAGGAACTGATTAGGCTATCGCCCGCGGTAGCGTTATCGCCGGTGATAGCGCGTTTTTCCTTTTCATCAATGTCATGCTCAGCCTTTATTTTGTACATAAAAATGTTGTTATCCCTGCACATTTAAAATACATACCAAGATCAAATACATCCGGGATTTGTTATTCTCAAACTAAGAAGCGCGGAACGCATGCTCCAACACCCGTGACCTCACATGTTGAGTAGTCACCTAGAAAGATCGACCCAGTCATCACCTCCAGTGAACTGAACATCTCTGCATCTGAGCAAATGTGCTGTGAAGCACCAGAATCAAATATCCAGCTATTTGAGTCACATGGACTCTCAGTGGTGAGAAGAGCCACATCATTATCATCTGTCGTAGCTACCGCCGCCTTACCCACACCATGAACGTCCCCAGATATCTGTGCAAGATGCGAACAATGTCTCCTGATATGGTCACTCTGTCTGCAATGGTAGCACGTCACTGTCTTCCTCGATGCAAATCTGGACCGTGCACTTCCAAATCCCTTCTCAAACTGTCTCCTTCGTCGTCCTCCTACAGCCATAGCATGCTCACCCTCAGGAATAGGGTCCGACAACATCTGATTGACAGTAACGCAAATCTGATCTGCTTCACGTCTAATGTATCCTTCTCATATAGTATAGTAGTCTAGATGTGCTAAATTATACGACACCAGGAGTGAGGTAAGAAGCAATAAGGTCTTGTCTTCTTCCTTCACCTTTACACCAAGCACATGTAGTTGACTGAGAAGTCCATTGAACACGTTGAAATGTTCCTATAAGTTACCACCTTCATGCATCTTCAGGTCGTATAATCTCTGCTTCAGTAACAGTCTCGTGGTGAACGACTTGCTCATGTAGAGTCCCTCCAGCTTTTTCCACAGTGTGACGACACTCTTCAATACCGATGTTGAACAACACTTTTACGTCGACGCACATCCTGATAGCGTTGGTGGCGTGCTCATCCATCTCCGTCCACTCAGAATCCTTCACTGGAGCGGGGCAAAGAACCATGCCCCTGCAACACTTGGATCAACCATGCTCAACGAGCATATCCTTGACCTGAATCTGTCATAGGCGAAGGTTCCCGCTACCGTCAAACTTCTCCACCGAATATATGGCCAACACGGTGTTCTTCGCTTTCATAGCTGTCTGCAGTACCTCTAGGTAATCTGATTAATTCACGGAACAGTTCTGGGAAGATAGGGAGCGGACCGATGTCATCACCTACCGTTAACTCAAACCTAAAATCGGAACGTATAATCAGTCACATACTCGAAACCTGAGTCGGATACCACATGTTTTAAAATCCGATACACAACAGTACGACTATAAAAAATCGCAGATAAAAAAGAACACAAAAAAAAACCACCATCGAATTTATATATTGAAATATAAATGCAAATACAGTAGAAAACATGAGAAAATGAACATCCGGCGTGTATACCGGAGATGCTCCTGGCACACGATCTGTGGTCAAAATTTGAGATCTGGACTGCAATCCGCCTCGCGGACGCCCAAGGTTCACCCAACCTTCAACGTCGAAATCTGACGTTCGACTGATTGGGCCTTTTTGTTAGATGTGCAACTTATGAGGGGTGATAATTGTAATTTTGAAACTAAGAGGGGTGCAACCTGTAATTATAGAAACTTACAGGGGAGGTCCCGGTAATTAACCCTACACACACACACACACACGAGCATCTTCGCACGGGCGGCCTTCGGCCATATCCAGACGGGCTTCGTCCGCATTCGCACGGGCGGGCTTTGGCCACATCCAAGCGGGCTTTAGCCCCCTTCGCACGGGCATCACCCATGCTCAATGTGTCACTGCGGACATCAAAACGGACTGCACACGGAACATATATATATATATATATATATATATATATATATATATATATATATATATATATATATATATATATATATATATATATATATATATAAGTACTCAAAACGACTGTAAAAAAATATAAATCAAGATTAAAGTTTTTTTTAAAATATACATTTTACAGTAAAAAATTAATTTCTCTCTCTCTCTCGTATAACTTTTAAGAAACCTATTAATATTTTTTTATCTCTCATATGTATATTGATCAATAATAGAGATATTTATGAATGTCATTTAGGCTCTGTTTGGGAAATCGGTGCCGTTTTAAAAGGGGGAAGTTCAAAAAGGAGATGTTAAATTGTATTTTTAAAACGGTGGTTTTAAAACTGAGTGTTTGTTTGGGTAATCTCAGTTTCAGTGACGGTTTAACTTATTTTTAAAATTATCTTTACATGAATTTTATTTATTTCAGACCAATTTTTTCTGATTTTTTTTAAAAAATTAGGTATTATATTTGTAATTTTTTTGCAAATTTATGGATATAATTATTTTTTTTATTGGGGTTAAATTGATTAAGTAAAATAAAATTAAATTAAAAAAATATTCCAAACGACCGTTTTGAAAGGGAGAATGGAGGTCTCCCTTACCTTTTCAAAACGGAGGAAAAAGTAGGTTTTAAACCGGCCGTTTTAAAATGACAACATTGTAGTCGTTCCCAAACACCTTTTCTCCGCTCCGTTTAGAACGGAATGGAGTCAAAACGGAATCTCAAACATAGCCTTACTCAGAGAATTCTCTCCATTTGGATGGTCTGGATCCCCCAGTCACCTTCGCGAAGATTCAAAAAAAAACACAGTTTCCACCCTCCACATTTCAAAGATCCGCCATTAACCCAACTCCTCACCAACAATAGCATTAAATACTCCTTCCACACATCAATAAGCTTCGACTCCCCGACGAATCTCTCTCTCTCTCTCTCTCTCTCTCTCTCTCTCTCTCTCTCTCGGAAATTAAGAAATGGTTTCAGGCAGATTTGCAGTGCTATTAGTGCTGGCCCTGGAAGCAATCGCGGTGCTTCACCAACGAAGCTCTGTTTCAGGAGACTTTCTGTCGCCACTCCTCTCTCCAGTCCTAAGTACTCTCTCCACTTCCTTTTACTTTTTATCTTCCAATTTGTTATATTTCCATTGATCTTTCCTTCAAATGTTTTTTCTCTCTGTTCCTAATGTTTCTGTAGCAGTTTTTAGTGCCTTTCCCGATCTTTCCTTTTCCATCCTCAAGATAACTGTTTCTTTTGTTTTCGACGGGATTTTAACCTTATTTGAAGTATATTTCTGGGTGACTTTACGAATTGAATGATGGGAAATGAGAAAACAGTTTTATGTATACATCAGATGGGTTATGCAAAACAGTTTACTGCGGCAAGGGGAGTTGCAAGGTGGCTGAGGACACCACATTCGGGTTTCTGTGCGAGTGCGACTCGGGTTGGACTCAGTTTCATATTGAAGACCACTTCCGCTTCCTCCCCTGTCTTATGCCTAACTGTGAGCTTCTCTCCCCTCTTCCATTTTTTTTGCTATCATTGAAATCATTTTTGTAATGTGATTGAACTATATGTATTTCTTCTTTTTAATAATGAATGAAAGTAAGAGAGAGAGAGAGAGGGGAATAGAGTTTGGGAGAGTGAGGAAGGGTCTGAGACCGCATTTGTGAACGCGGTCATGAACTGTCGAACGCCCGACCTAAACTAGTTTATTTTCTTGATAGTGGTCATAACCTTTGTCCTGCCACACACATTCTATCATAATAGAGTTTTTGACCAAACTCATCCGAGCAAATAAATCATGCCAAAGCCCATAAAAAGCCCTCAAATGGAGGTTCAGTCCATGGTGTAGATTCATTCTAACTTCATTTAATGGTGTAGAATTTTTTGATTAAAAGAAATATATGAGGATGGAATTAGTGAACCCGTCAGCTCGGTGAGAAATACATCTGGACGGTGAAATAGATACTTCACTCCAAATGGAGAGGATCTTACTCCCCATAAATGAATGTGAGCAGTTTCTGAGACCTAAACTTATAATTTAAATTTGTTATTTTCAGGCAGCATGAACTACTCATGCTCCAATATTTCTGCATCTCCTTCGCCAGCTCCATATCCACCACCACCAGACAGCTCCACCATCTTCGACCGTAAGCATATATTTCGCCATCTCACCCCATCATCAGAATGAGAGCGAATTCGACGATAACCGGTTTTTTATCCTTAATTTTCTCTGCATGCCCAAAAGCCTGCAGATGGAGTTTTTGCGGCGGTGGAGAATGTGTTCGGGGCTCAGCATTTGAGCACAGGTGTGAGTGCAAGCAAGGATACAACAACCTCCTCAACATCTCCAGCTTTCCCTGTTTTCAGGATTGTAAACTTCATTCAAACTTTTCAATGGTCTGAAGAATTGCAGGTTCTTTAAGAAAATATGCTTAACTTTGATGAATTGCAGGTTCCTTCGGCGCAGACTGCGCAAACCTCGGGTTCGGTCTTTTCAATTCTTCTTCGTCCGCACACTCTTCGCCGCCAAATCTTGCAGATAATGGAGAGTCATCCTCACAAGGTCCGAGCAGAGTTTTTCAAATTTTTGAACCTGTGCATATTTATTTCTTTCTAATTATAGGGGCTACCTCTTGCTTGTGATTTCTCAGGTGCCAATGCCCTGAAGAATTTGCTGTGGTTGGGACTGTGGTTGGGACTGTTGTTGGTTTCTCTTGTGGTGTTCTGAAAACTTTTTTTGTTTGTTAGAACATTTTGCAATGATCTGAAAGGTTTTATGTTGCAGTTTTGAGGGTTAATTTTTATTATTATAAATTTTTGGAACCAATGGAAATAGATTTTGATTGTTCTGTATTAAATTGGGCTTTATTAGTCTTAGTTGATAGATTTTTTATTTTTTTGTTTCACCAAATGCAGATCAAGAACAGGGAAGAGATTTACATAAAAACAAATGCGATGTGCCACTAGTTAAAGTTTATTTTAAATTGCATAGAAACCACACATTAACATTATAACCAAACAAATGCGGTTGCTCATCCTATAGCTAACTACATTGTTGATTGAATAAGAGTAAATATAATCGGTCTCATGTCGAGAAATTTAGACATTTTTGATCAAGGCAGGATTGGTGTTTGATTGGCTTCAGCTTTGAACTATAATAGCAAACAAAGTGGTTGTGATTTAGGCTCCATTTGGAAGGACTTACTTTCACCGGTCAAGCAGTTACGACCGCATGAACCGGACCTTAATTATGGTCCGGTTCATGCGACCGTAACCGTTTGACCAGTGAAAATAAGTCCCCCGAACGAAGCCTTAACTGCTTGGTCGACTTTTGTGATAGCTTTTGTAACTCACTTTTTACTTTCTCGGGTCCGGACATTCATGAACGTTAAAGGTTTAGTGCATATTTGATTGGTTAGAATATGCTTGGTATAATTTGAGTGGCGTTTGTTCTCAATTTACAAATTTGCCATAATACATTAGGTCCAAGTATTAGCCAGAGAGGGCAGCCTGATGCACAAAGCATCCCCACATAATGAGGGTCTGGATAAAACTCCCCCACCACAAGGGTGAAATGTAGGCAAAACTTGCCCTCTATTTTTGCAAGAGGTTGCTTCTAGATCCACAAGTATTAGCTAATCAAAGTTAGACTACAGCCCCATTTGGCCCAGCCGGTCAACAATCCGGTTATGAACCATTTCGTGAACGCCCGACCTCACCTAAGAAACTTCAACCACTTTTATGTTCAAAACTAGTTTTCTTTTCTTGACGAGAATCATAATCACTGTCATATCAAACATACATTCTAGAATGGTGGCATTTTTGTCCAAACTTTCCTGAACAAATAAGCTGTGTCAAATGGAGCCCAAGTACATGCAGACAACAAACAAGCACAACCAAATAACTTAAACTCATAATCCTAGCTTCTCATTATACAAGAAAAAATGGTCAATAAATAATTAAGTTTTATTTCCATTGGGTACAATTTCTTTCATTACACTGTGATTGAGAAGATTCTTGAAGAAGTTATCCAATGCGTCATCGGTCAAGTCAGCCAACGCAAATTGTGAAAAGCATCACATGTTCAAACTACATCAAGAAAAAGTCAAATTTATCTGCTGACCGAGACTTGGTCAAGAAAAAGCAATATTATTTCCAGACGAATCATGTTTCCAATTCTATAACCATACATAACACAATCACATGAAAGACTGTATAATGTAGATTGTACCAATTCCCTCAGAAGAGCGATCGGAAGTCGAAACCCTAGCCGCTCGGGAAGGCGTTCGCAAACCCCTAGCCGCTAGGATCTCAGCGAGGCCGAGTTCACCGGTGCTGTGCGAGAGGATGGAGCTGGGATCTGAAGGGGTTGGCTCTAGCACTAGGGCTCCTTCGACCTCGTGGGCAAAGGTTGTTGAGCCTTCACAGCCTTCTGTGTCGTTGGTGGAGGAGAATGAAGGGAGTGTTCTGGATAGCCTGTATTTTGGGAGGGCTGTTATTATGGCAGAGGTGGTTGCACAGGCCCAACAGAAATGGAAGCATGCCTTGGTTGGGAGATTCTTTGGGGGTCGTGTGGGACTGGAGTTTCTCCGCCGGCGGCTGGCTCACATGCGGATGATGACAGAGTCGTTCTTGGTGACGGATAGCGCCAATGGCGTCTTTGTCTTCAAGTTTGAGAATGAGGCTGATTTGATGCATGCCCTCGCTGGTAGTCCGTGGTCGGTGGAGGGGAAGACTTTGGCCTTGCTTCAGTGGTGTCCTTGTTTCCGGCCCAAGGCGTCAGACTTCACAAAGGGTTTGGTATGGGTTCGGATGCCAGAGCTTCCCCAAGATTTGACGGAGTGCGAGCCCCTGCTGATTATTGCAGCCTCTGTCGGGAAGCCGGTGGCGGTGGATGTCTCAACCAAGTTCTCGGACCATAGTCGATATCCTTACTCCTTCAGGTGAGGCCGGATCTTTCTCTCAACCCCTGGTATATGAGAATGTGGTTCTTTGTGTTGGGTGTGATTTTTTTGGTCATGAAAGGGGCCAGTGCCCTCATCTTCGTCCGGCCACGGTTGAGGAGGTCCCTGTGGACGCGGATTGTGCTGGGGTGTGGCGCCTCAAATGCCTGTGCACTCAGGGGAGGATCTGAATGGAACCCCTAGGTTGATGGAGATTGATCCCTAGGTACATCAGGTGACCTCCATTGAGGCTGAATGGCAGGCAGTGCAGACTAAGAGGAGGACCGCGATGTGGAGTAGACGAGGCGGTCGCGAGGCTGATCTGCGTGGTGGTGGAGATGGCCGACTGGAGAAGAGGATCCAAATTGGAGGTGCTTCGGTCTACAACATTGGTCCGTGTGTAGTTCTTTCATTTTATTATCCGGACCGGAACCGGAACCGTGACATATAAGTCTCAAGCGGTTTTAGAATTTTAAGGCCCAATCCGAACCGGACCGAAGCAGAACCGAACTGCGACCCGTTTATTATTATTATTATTATTATTATTATTATTATTTGATACCATTATTATTATATTGTTATTTTTTTATAATTTATCTATAATATCTATACTTATTATTAATGGTGAAACTGATGCGGTTTGAACTCAAACCGCAAATTTCAAACCGCAATCGCACCAAAGGGGGCAGTTTTTTGAATTAAATACAATCACACTGCACCAAAAATATTGTAGTGTGGTTTGATATTAGTGCGGTTTGAAATCGATTTTTGCGGTGAGTTTCGGTTTTAAGACAGTTATATAATGTATTTTCAATTTTACTCACATATTTATTTGAAATATTTTGTTTTACAAATATAGGGGGTATATAATGACTATTTAATACTAATCATAAAATACAAATTTAACTGTACCTGATAAATTAGTCAAATTAAATTAACTAATATATTATTCAAACAAAATTTTAATTGTAAAATAAGATTTCAAGAGAAACAAGTCAAAGTTCTTACTTTATTATGCAAAAAATACTCGGCATAAAGCAAAATTCCTGCGGCCAGTCCCCGGATTTCAAAGTCTTTGCAAAAAACTGAACAGGTTAACTTTTACCTCCAATGTTTTATTTTTGATCTCTCATCCATTCTGTCAAGTTTGATTTTGATTTTGGTTGTAACCGATTAGAACCAGACCGAACCGCATAGAACCGGACCGAAACGTTAGTGGACGGTTTGATTTTGGTTCTTGTTAAATCGTAATCAGAACCGTTGACATGACGGTTCCAAAAATTATGTGTGGAGCCGGAACCAAAACCAATAAGGTTTGGTTCTAATTTGAAGAACAGTTACCGCAGCGGTTTGGTTCACGGTTTTAGTCGAACCGGAACCGAACCGGAACCGAACCGGAACTGTGACAGCTCTAGCTTGGATGGGAAGTTTCCTTCCTTGTCACCTCCTTATCGTTGCTCCTCCCTTTGGAGATTCATTTGTGCTGCAATCAAGAAGTTGAGGAATGGACTTCATTGGGTTCCCGGAAGGGATAGCCGCTTGATCTATTTAGCGAATTGGTGGGTTGACAACGGACCGTTATCATCCTGGCCGGTTCTTGCTGATACTTCGGCGATGCCTGGGCGGATGAAGGTTTCAAATCTGGGAGGTGTTGATGGTGCATGGGATATGGACCTACTGCGATCCTTTTTCCATCCGGCTATGATTGATTTGATTGTTGTTGGAGGCTCTACTATGGCTGGGATGTAGGATCACTACCACTGGATCTGGTCTCTGTCGCGATCTATCACTACGCATCATGCTATGATTTTCTTGAAGCTACTACACGGACCTCGTCGCAAGAGGAATGTTTGCAACGTTGGTGGTCGCTGGTATGGCGGGCTTCGACCGGGCCTCGGGTGAAATTGTTTCTTTGGAGGTTATGCACTCTAAGTTGCCGACAATGGAGGCCCTGACAGCTGTTGCGGGCGCTGGTTCTCCGGTTTGTCTTCGATGTAGTTGTGTATCTGAATCTATCAACCACCTCCTTTTTTCATGCCCTGGTTTTGTAGCTGTGTGGGAGAGGCTCCTTGCTGGCTCGGATGTTGACCTGCCTTAATGGTGCCTAAACACTTGGTGGGTTGTTCTCTGACGAAACACTATGGAGGGCCGCCAGAGGCTTCTAAAGTCAATTGAGACGTATGGTGCTTGGACCATCTGGAAGGCCATATGTCCTCTTGTGTTTCAGGATGTGGTGTTTGACGTTGGTCAGATTGCTAGAAAGGTCAGCTGGCTGGCTCATGTGTTTACTCTTTCTTGCGGACATGGCCCTAGACCTCAACTCGCTCCTCCACGGAGAGGTGTTGTGGTGCAAAATGATGCTTCTCAGGAGATGGGCATTGGCCCAGTTGGGTTGGGTGCGGTCTGTCTGGAGGAGGATGTTGTTGCTTGGACCGCACCCGCTATGTTGCATGCCCCGTCGAATGGTATTGTCTCTTGTGATCTTGCTACTATTCACTTGGGAGTCTCCTAAGGGCTGCCTCGGAGTGTTAGGAATCTGATTGTGGAATGCAACTCGACGGTGGCCGTGGCGTTCTCTATCTCTTACTCCAATCCTGCATGCTATGGTGGGATACTGGCAATTCCGGAGTGTCAGATTCCTTCACATTCCACGCGCAAAAAATATCCGGGCTGACTGTGTTGCGAGCCAGGCGAGGGAGGCCGGCTCTCCATTGTTGGTTAATTCTTAGGGGCCTGCCCCTGCTTCGGTTTTGTGGGGTCTTCTTGTTGAGATTGCCTAGTTGTTTCCAAGCCTGCAGGCTCATCTTTTCAAAAAAAACACATTATATGAATTGATAAATTGTTAACCGCACATCAACATTAATTATCCGCACAACAAAAATATCCTAAAGTTATTCCTAAACACCTCTCTAAATCATGCTACCCGCGCCCTTAGCCGCACACAGCCCCTTCCCAAATCTCCTTCACCCCCTTTTTGTTCGCCACTCCTCGCCCTGCATCCTAGCCCGCTACCCTCATCGTCAGTCCCTAGAAGTTGGCACACCAACCGTCACTGCCCACAACACCAGAATTCCGGTGAAGCAAAGAGCCGCAAAGACTGAGGATGACAAGGGATTCGTGACCGAGAAGGAAGAAGTTGAGCAGATTCAAGCCATGGATTTCTTGGTGAAGTTAGCCTCAGAGGCAGAGGATGACATGTATTCATAACAGAGTTGCTGAGCCGTGGATTTCTCACTCAAAACTCTTGCAATAGGGAAAGACAGAACCCAAAACAAAACATAAATTGGAAATGGGAGAACAAAATATATTCATAGCCTCAATATTCATATTATGAGAAGAAAAATATTGCAATGCTGACTGAAACTGAAGTTGATGGCACAAGCGGAGATCAAAAGAGGAACCATAAGGTATTCACGATATCTCGATTTAAAAACTCGAAGGCACAAGTGGAATCACAAGTAGAATTCTAGACTATGAAGGAAATTTTGTGTCGAAAAAATTCTCAAAACTAAAATCATCTTAGGATAAAAAGTTTAGCAACTTTCGCTGCAGTATAAACAAAAGACAGGAACAGCAGTCCGTTCCTACAGCCATAAAATCGTAGATATTAAAGGCACAAAGCGCACAAAGGCGCAAAGGGGGTCTTAGACCCTAGGCGCAAGGCTCAAGGCGCAGGCGCGCGCCTGATGAAGGCAAGGCGCAACCACAACCATTTTAAATAATCAACATCAAACATCATTTCAGCTTCTCGATCAAATTCTTCATCTAGTCTACTAATCAATCATTCATTACTATCATTTATATCTCTTAAAAAATAAAATCAAGGTGGTCAACTGCAACATATACAATTCTCAGCACACAATTATCTTTCACAAACACTAAATCAATAAAAAATTATTGAGTTCTTACATTATTTTTTTCTTATTTTTTGAAAAAAAAAATTACAACAAAAATCTCACTCAGGCGGGTCTTTTATATTCCAAAGGCGCAAATAAGACGCACAGAGGCACAAACCTCTGAGCCTGATGAGCCTTGAGCCTTAGCGCACCAGAGAGGCGCACCTTTAATAACATAGCATAAAATGCAAAGAAATGGAGTAGGGATACTGTGGGGTTCTGACTTTATACTACAACAATAACAAGGACGAGCTCATTGAGAAAAAAACATTCAAAACAATAACAATGTTATGGCTTTTAAACTCACAGATTTCAGATAAGTATTCGGTAAAATTCAGAGATTCAACATGACCAATCCTGACCACATCCTGACCACATCCTGACCACGGATGAAGTAACTGACTCCTGGATAATTCCTTGACTCTGAAAAAAAAAGTGATAGAGATCGCATATCGAGAGCAAGACAGCACTAGTCGGAGCCCGCACGAGTCTACAGATTCAGGAAGCGGATATATGCTCATCAGATAGACGATCCGAGCCAAAACTAGCGTTCAAAGCGTCGACACCATATTATTTTTATGCCTTTTATATTTTTTGAATTTTATTTCACGTAGATTTAAATATTTTATATACTAGACGGATCGTCCGTGTTGGGTTCTTAGAATATAAATAGTGGTCTAACAGTTAATTTTCAGACATCGCAGAATTTGGAGAGAATTCCAAAGTCTTGTGATCCTCCTACGGTACCGATTCATGGACCCTTGGCTCTTGGTGCCAAAGCTATGGTAGTCAACTACCTTCCCACTGCCTATAACTCTCTCCCCACTACTAACCGCCCATAACAACCTCTAATTCCTGAATTCCAGCACCCCGCTACCTCTTAAAAAAACCACGACTACAAATGCCCAGGCACAGACCACTTACAGGACTCCCAAACTACATAACTGCCTCCTCCTCCTAAAGGAATAGCCCCAGACCCTATTCTAATAGCCTAACCAAACCACTCGCTCCTGAATTTTTTTCCCAGGTCACTCGCCTGTGTGTTATCCCTCTGCCCAGCCCCCACTTGTACCCATAAATTTCACAGTAAGAGAAATTTAGCCTACATATTCCCTTATCGACCAGCATCCTAGTAACCAGAATCAGCCCCAATCCCATTCCAGAAGCAACTACAGCCCCTCCCCTTCCTCCCTTTCACCCCAACAGTTATCATACACTTCCCCGAGCCTTCCAACACCCTACAAAGCCTGTCCAGTCCCTGAATTTCATGCATAATCCCTATTACCTGCTGTCCAGTCCCTGGGATCAGCAATTTATAACTTTTCGGAACTGCCTTTACGCATGCAAGTTCTTGTGTGAAGTCTTATTTACTTACTGTTAAATATTTTGTGATCTCAGGTAACGGAAGAAGGCGGCCAGAAGCCACGAGCACTCGCAGTGCTTGGCTACAAAGAAGCGCAGAGGAAAGAAAATTTGCTGCATTTTAATTCTACTTGAAAGGTTATTTGGCGACCACTTAATTGAAATCTATTCTCATTAATTTAATTGGATCTTATTTGTGTTTCTATTGTATAATCTCTGGTGTGAATGAATGTGCATTCTACAGTTAATTTCAGATTTCATTGCAAGCAAATGCTAGATAATCGCATGTGTATCACATCATTTAGCTTTTCCCACAGCACTACACTTAAACTCATTCAATAGAGTTTCCTTAGGGCACTAAGGTCACACTCCCTACATCCGGTGTATGTCTGAGTGAAATGAAATATTCAACAACAAAAAAGAGAGAATGTGGGAGAAGCAAACCCCCAAATTTTCAATGGCGGAACAATGTAGGGAAAAGGGAGGAGGAAGGGAACTCCCCCGCGAACCATATACAACATGTGACAAATGAATGGGAATAAAATGATGAGGGTATCATTTTAATAGCAAGGATAATGTTGCCTGTCAGGTCAGCGGTTTAAAATCTAGTTCAGGAACAGCTCAATAAGCTCAACACCTGGGCAACAAATATTTCAAAAATTAAGGCAATGTAATAATTTTGATGCAATAATGAAGGCTTTAAAGGTTGTAAGAATATCAATCAATAATAATAATTCTCCAGTCCTCGATCTTTGCCTCATCTAATCTTCCATGTAATTCCACTCCGAACACTTAGTTCACTTCTCAATCATAAATGCTCCTCTCATCCTTCATTCAGATCCTCAAAAAGTCTGCCACTTCCTTCTCATACCAAGTAATTGTTACAAACTTCTTCATTTCGGAGTTAAAGAGCTCAACACTGACAGGATTAAACATTAACTATAGTATTCAGCACAACAAGAGTTTATATATACATATCTATATATATATATATATATTCTATTTTAATACAACGTAGAAAGCTTAAAGAATTAGATATATAATTTATACAACACAGAATACTCAGGTATAAGTTCATACTCGGAAATCTCAGTCGCCTGATAAAAACTCATTTCCATAAACAAAAATTTTCCTTTATTAATTATTGCATATTAATTTTTAAAAGCACATATCTACCATAACATTTCAAGGAACAGATATACACATCAAAGAGAACAAAAACAGAATAAGCGAGCACGTTATCAAAAGAGAAGCACAAACCATACCCTGGTATGCTCTCTTATGAGTTGTGCCTAAATTGCTTCAACTATCAGCAGATCTGAACAGGGTTAGAAGGGAGAGGAACAGATTGATGATGTCAAGATACAGTGACACAGCTGCCCAAATATATTCATCATAACTATATCGCTTGATTAGATTATCTGTGTCAAAGATGATGTATCCAGAGAAGACGAGAGATGCCACCACTCCATAGATCATATGTGCAATCCTTCCCAAGGGGAAGAATATCTGAATTTAATGACAAAAATATCAGGCTTAGAATAAAATTGCAGTTTCTTGTTTGAAAACCATGAATGCAGAGGGGGTTCAGTATCAATTACCTGGATGATGGAAAACACAAATAGAATTATCAGCGCAGAAAACAAAAATGGGGCAAGGAAGCCAAAATCATGGCCTCTCTTTGCTGCCCAGAAGGTGTAGAGTGTAAGGCTGACAACAACCACAGCAGTGAGAATAGCTGCCTCTAGAATCACTGTCCCTGTTTTGACACACAGTATTAACAATTATGAGGTGACTTAAGAAAGTAAAATCCATCTACAAGGAAAATAAGATTGACTTTTATAAACAAAAGTGTAAAGGGTATTTATGTATTATTTATGTAAATGGTGTGTAGAGTTGTGCTTCTCCCCCTCTGAATACCCACAAAACTTTTTGTGAGTGAATGCAAAACCTAATTCTCCACATGATATCAAGGCCTGATGGCTGACGAATCCTGCGTATGCTGAATTTATTGTGAGTTCATCAGCTCCTACTAATACAATCCAGCTTTTTCTGCAGTCGAGAGTTGATACCTCCACAAATCAACACCACTGTCGAAGAACTACACGCATCACCCTCACAGCTCCTTCCCCTAAGCGTGTCCGCTCAGCATCTCATCCAATATATCCTCCGGAGCGTCTTCCAAAGCTCGCTCCTACCATTAACTTGCACTCTATTTTATGTGTTAATTCTTGCTTCAATTTACTATCTGTTAGCAATTTTACTTAAGCTAATAACTGCTCGGTAACATTTTTTCCTTCTTCCTCAGTGAAGGAATCTTCAAATACAAACTATCATTAATAGTGTACAACTGGAGAATGGGCACTATATCCTCAACTCCTCGACATTCTGACTCACGCTCTTACTTCCATTACTATTATTAATTGGCATCGTTGTCTTGGACATCCTCCGTTGTTTATCCTTCAACAGAATCTTCCTCGTACTTCATTTTCAGGTTTTTGTGATGAATATTGTGTGCACTAGAAACATAATCATTCACTCTTTCCTAGCAAATACTTAATAACCGGCATACCTTTTTCTCTAGTTCATTCAGATATATGAGATACTTATAAAACTAAAAGTCTATCTGGTTTAAAATATTTTGAGATATTCATTGATGATCATTCTAGATTAACCTAGTTATATTTATGCATAATCATTTTAAGATTCTTCACATTTTCACTCATTTGTTAATGAAACTTTCACTCAATTTTCTACAAATGTCAAAACCTTACGTACTGATAATGTCAAAGAATATTGAAGTCATGAATTTTAAAATACTTCTATTGCATTTGACATCCTTAACCAAACATCTTGCTTAGATATACGACAGCAAAATGGTGCTATGGAACGCAAGAATGGATATTTATGCAGGACAAGTATCACACATGTTTGCGATCCTGGAGTCTCGCCAGGGGACCACCTTGGAGTCCACCAAGGCAACTTTCATCAGGGCTGCTATCCCACTACTCAAAAAATCATCGTCTCCACCAATGTGACATTCTTTGAAGATCAACCTTTCTTTCCTAACTCTTCTCTTACACCTTTTGGGACCACAACCTATTTCACCCTCCCTCTCTTTCCTCACTCCATCAACAACACTCAATATGTTCCTGCTACACAACATTCTATCTAAAAACAATACGTTCATTGTAGGGTTCACGAATGAGCCTCTTCATTTCCAACTCTTACGATCAAGGATCTATTCATTGCTCTTTGAAAAAATAAACGCTTATGCACAACTCGTCCCTTATCGAATTTTGTTTCCTTTCACTTTTTGGCCTCATCTCTCTATAGATTTGCTTTGTATCTTTTTGCAATTACAGTTCCATGTTTGTTCAAGAGGCCTTAGCACCCATCACAGATACCACAGTCAACAAGACGGTTATGTTACCACTAAGGAGGTGAAAGGAGTGAAGAAGATGTTGAAGATGATGATAAGCAAGCTTAACATTTCACCGACTTCTTCAGAAGAATAGCATCTATGATTTGTCACTTAGTATTTTGGTGCTTGAAAAATTATCTCTGAATCTTCATGACTCAAGGTGATCTATTTTGCCACACAATCAATCTTGGCATAATGCCAATCCAGCCATGCCCAATATGTTATACACTTGAAGCACGTATTGTTGCCAGTAATTTTACTCGACAATTAGGGCATCAATGCGAACATTCTCTCACATGTTGTGAATTTGAACACTGCTTGCGTGTTGATTTCTCTTGTCATTCACAACAATTGGAATCTGCGGTAACTTTATATAAAGAATGCATTTCTTAATAGCAAATTGAGCGAGATGATGTATAAGAAACAACCATCCAAATATGGAACTATGAGGAAGCCTCTTGTATGGCATGTCGTTAAATCTCTATATGACCTCAAACAGACTCCACATGCCCAATTTGAGAAATTCAATTGGGTTGTCTAGGGTATTGGCTTCTGATGAAGTGCGTCCGTTTTTCTCTCTTTATCCATCATCACCAAAGCATCATAGTCATCACTCTTGTCTATGTAGATGATATTTTTATCACTGGAGACGATATATCAGAGATTTGTCACATCAAAATTCATCTTGGAAAGATTTCCAAACAAAGGATTTGAGCACTTCACTATTTTTTGGGAATCGAAGTGACATCTTGAGGAAATTCACCGATTTCCTCTTGAAGAAAATATTGTATTGATCTTGATGTTGATTTTGCCTTGATATTTCATTTGAAATAGAGTGTTAAATCAATTTATATATAATCCAAAGAATAAACACTTGCAAGTAGTTGAACGTATTCTAAAATATCTAAAATGGGTCAAGGTCTTCTTTATCAGCCCTTATCCACATTTTCTCCCAAAGCCTGCTCAGATGGAAATTATGTTGGCTTTATAGATGACCGCAGGTCCACGGGTGGCATTGCACATACTTTGGTTGCAATCTCATTACTTGAAGAGTGGGAAACAATCTATAGTTGTCGGTACTATAGTGGAGGTTGAATATCACTGTATGGCTCTAAAAGCCTCTGCACTCACTTATCTTAAACGTCTCCGGATTGAAATCTGTGTGCCATTATCCTCTCCTGGTTTCTCTTTTTGTGTCAACTAAAACCTCATCCACATAGATGAAGATCATATTTTTCATGAACAAACAAAGTATATTGAGTTGATTGTCATTTCATCAATGAGAAAGTTAAACTCAAAAAATACAACATCATGTTCCTCCAATATCCTAGATCACATAAATTCTCACACAACTTCTACTTCATCCATTATATCTCCAATTTCTATTCAAGCCTGGCTCATACAATTCAGAATGTATTTATGCAATTGATGTGTAGAGTTTTATCTTCCACTATATTTTATACTCATCATGTATGATGTAACCTATTTTTTTGTAAGTGAATACAAAACCTAATTCTCTAAAATTTTCTTGCAAGCACAAGGTCAGAAAAAAGCTTACCTTTGGTGAAGGCGCAGGTTAGCCCGACACCGAAGCTGATAGATACCGTGAAGAGGCTGAGTAGAAAAAGATTTATTGGATGGCGCTGGTAGTAGAAGTACAAAGGAATCAACACTGAAAAAAAACAATTTAATCTTCAATCCAAGAATAAATAAATAAAATCTGACGACTATACGACAAATTAATCCAAGGAAAACAATTTAAAAAACATAATCGCCTTCTAGATCTTGCAGGATATAGAATCTCAAAACCTAACCGGGAAAAAATGAAAAGAACCCAATATACAATTGAAAAAAAAAGTAGACAGGGGTCAGGAAGGATATATATACAGATGAGGGGTGAGATTAAGACTGCAATGTAGACGGCGAGGCCGCCGCCTGATGATACAAGGAAATTGGAGACGGGTTTGACGAAGACGACGATCGCGGATACAGCGATGGTGAGAAGCATCTGAATGGAGAGGATAGTGTAAATCTTTCGCACAAAAGCCCATCGCAACTCCGGGCTTTCCAGCATCATCGGGTAAAGCGGTTGGGCGTCGCCGCCTTCTTCCACATCGCCGCGCTTCCAGCGATTCCAGCGATTCCAGCTCATCTTCTTCAACTGATTGTCTGCTACGATGGAAGCTAGGGTTTTGATTTGTTCTCGGCGATATGGGAGGAGAGCGAAGAAACTTCGACCGACTAGTAACGATGGTAGGTTTGGAGCAAATTTGATGGAACGAACGAAACTTGGGGAAAGCTCTGAAGTCATTTTGACATTTTATAATTGTTTTATTGTTATTCACTTATTATTCTTGCTTTTATTAAGCTTATTCAATTGTTTAGAATAAAATAATAATAATAATAATTTAGGTAAAAAAAGAATAATAATTGTAGTTGAATAATGCAAATGATGGCCGCCATTAAATAATATTCATCATTGTACGGTTGATGCCATTAACATAGTTGTTGCTGGTCGCTTAGCACTATTTTGACTCGTAGGATTGAATCATCTTAACTTGCGTGTGAGTCAAGTGTGCAAACACTTAAACGAGAATCAAGTAGTGGAGACAACTTTACGTGGAAAAATTCAAAAAGAAAAAATCATAGGATCTCATTGGTGCCAACAAAATCCACTTATTTACTTGAGGTTACAAGTGTTAGAATCTTCGAGAGGGTGACAAGTCGTCGCTCCGATTACAAGTACTAGAAGGTGAAAAAGAAGTGAAATCTTCCTTCGCGCTCGTAGGAGCGGCTCCTAGAGCAAGCACTGTAGCAGGGATTGGAGATGACACTTGAGCAGATTGAACTCCGAAGGAGATCTTCAAGTTGCTCTTGAAGGAGGACTTGAGAAGCGAATGAGGTCTTCAAACTACGATGAAGATCTCTGATTCAATTTTGAAGGGGGGCTTAAGATTCAGAGGTCTTAAAACTCCAATGGAGATCTCTAAGTTGCTCTTGAAGGAGGACTTGAGAACCAACGAAGGTATTCCAACTCCGAAAGAGATCTCTGAGTCGCTCTTGAAGGAGGACTTGGGAACTGAAGTAGGTCTTCAAACTCCGAAGTAGATCTCTAACTCTCTAAGTGGTCTTCGCAGGAAAATCTCATAGCTCACTTTTCTCTTATTAGTTGTTTGTCTTCAAATGAAAGTCATAGATATTTTTATAATTTTTCTTGTTTTGTTTGATTCGGATCTAGATCGTTTTTTCTTCCATTTTCTTGAATCATTATGCATGGCAGTTTCTCTCTCTGGATAGAGGGAGGATGAGAGTAGTGAAAAAAGGAATCCCGACAATTTAATGGCTTTCCTTTAGAGAGAGAGAACTTTCTCTCTCTTGCGTGAAAATTAAAACCACCGACGGTGAGTTATATATATATATACATGAGTGACAGACATGAGCCTTCGGCCCTCGTGCCCCGCGCGACAGTACCCGGCCCATAGCGACGGGGTTCGCCCCCAAGCGGGCCCGCACATTGCCCTGATTAATTCAAAATTTATACAATTTTCAAATATATATTGAATTAACAAAGTAAATCATTAATGATCATTTGTTATCTTACAGCCATATTTTTCTAGCTCCACGGGACAAAGATGGCATGAGGAGAGGAAATTCATCTTACGATAACCCCAACTTTATGTCTGCGGTCTGCATGTGATAATTAAAATTTCAACTTGGTGTTATCTTACAGGTACCAAAAATAAGAGCAAAAAAAAAGTAATTGAAGGAAGTAGGGAAGAAGATGATCGGTGTTACAACAGAATGAGGAGCTATATGTGATATCTGTTTTGATTGCCCCCTATACTGGAAGAATACCGATCATTCTTGTTTTAGTTCTTCAAATCACATGATCAAGAGATGAGAAGTCGTGGTTCTTTGCAGGCTGCTTGCGTAGCTTGAGAAAATTGGTGATAAAAACCCAGCTATGTTCAATATCGAAGGATTTAACTGTGAAAAACCCGACTCAAAATTTACTTGATTCAATACTTCTTCAATGCTTCTAACTCCAGGCTCTGTGTAATGTGGGGGGTTGCATGGGCATGAAGGTAGATGGGTAAGACAGTGATGGGTTGAGTAAATGTAGGAGTAGATTAGATTGATAGAGAGACAAAAATATGGATTGAACAGTGTGTGGAAAAGATTATGCGATGCACTTGGAGGAGTCGATTGCAGTCAGCAGCGTGATCTCCTGTTGAGATTATGACACCTCCGCGATCCACGTGACCGGATCGTCGAGATCGCGACACGTCATCGATCCGTGAGAGACCACAATTCCTAATCCAGGCTAAACCTATTTAGGAATATTATTTAGGAAGATCATTAATAAGAGGATATTTAATTATAGGATTATGACACCTCATCAATCCGTGTGTCTCCATAATTCCTAATTTTGGAGGAGTCCTATATTTGGAATATCTTTATGAGGAAAAATGAGGCAATCTCCTAAATAGGAGATCATCTTCCTAATTTGATATTTGATCTTGATCCTATAAATAGGAGCTCGCTCTTGCCGTTTCATTCAAGCAAGAATCAGAGAGCAATCCATTTTTTGTGGCCACCAACGAGCAGTGTGAGAGCAGGTTCTGTGGAGGCGGTTTCCAGCGGCAGCGAGCGTACCTCGCCGGTGCAGGAGGATCAGAGGCGGTGGCAGCGGGTTGCAGCGGCGATCTCCAGGCGGCATCAAAAGGTGTTCAGGCGGCGGCGGCGACGACAGCTCCAGTTCAGACAAGGCGCGGCGGCGGCGGCAGCAGGCGTGCTGCAGCGGAGGCGGCGCATCGGGCTCAACTCAGGCGGAGGCGGCTTTGTCCAGCGGCGGCAGGCAGCTCCAGGAGGCGGCAGTAGCAGGAGGATTCAGGTGGAGGCGGCTCTGTCCAGCGGTGGCAGACAGCTCCAGGCGGCGACAACAGGCGCAGGGACGACGGATCCATCGGGGAAGAAGAACAGGGGTTGTCGCCCGGCGACATCGATACCGCCCGGCGATATCGGTTCTTCAAGTTTTGGGGTTCTTTGGTTTTCCTTTGTTGTTCGACCGTATCTGTTTGGTCTCTGGTTGTATCTGTGTAACCTCATCAGTTTTAGTGGATCTTTCTGGCGCGCTCTCCCCGTGGAGTAGGAGTCCCAACTCCGAACCACGTAATTATTTTGTCGTCTAGTTGTGCTTGGTTTTTGGATTTAAATTTCGTTTATCATATTATTGCTCAGATTAGCTTTCGTTGCTAGATCCGCAGCGAACCACCGTAGTCGCGGATCCGGTCCCAATTTCGCAACAATTGGTATCAGAGGGAGGTTCGACCCTTCGGACCCCGGTGAGCAATAATGACAACGAAATTTGAAGTCCCCAAGTATGATGGCAAAATTGACTTTGGTCTGTGGCAGAAACGGGTCAAAGCAGTTCTCGTCCAGCAAGTTCTTCATAAGGCTCTCCTCGGAAAGCAGAAGTTTGGAAAAAGGACGACGAGTGGGATGAGTTAGATTTGAAGGCCATCAGCACAATACAATTGTGCTTGGCCGATGAGGTTATGTATAATGTAGTCGATGCTGAGACTACAGCGGATCTGTGGAAGAAGTTGGAGGAGCTTTATATGTCAAAATCCCTCACGAATAAGCTGTACGTAAAGAAACAACTTTACATCTTGAGGATGTCGGACAGCACTCCGCTTCTTGATCACATGAATGCGTTTAATAAACTTATCTCTCAGTCGCGTAGTATGGACATTAAGGTCGAGGAGGAAGACCAGGCTCTTCTCCTATTGTCTTCATTGCCAAAGTCCTTCGATCATCTGGTCACCACGATCCTGTATGGGAAGTACACCCTGAAGATGGAAGAAGTGATGACAACGCTGCTCTCGAACGAAACGAGAAGCAAGTCGAGCCCTAGAGCCGACGAGTGCCTATTCATGAAGAGCAAGGACCCCACCCGGGGTAGATCGAGAGGAAAAGGGAAGGAGGAAGACCGACCTAGGTTTAAGTCCGGGGGCAGGAGTACAAAATGCCACTACTGCAAGGAGGAGGGGCACTGGAAGAATGAGTGCCCGAAGAGGAAGTTTAGAGAACAGACGCATGAGCCACATCAGGCTGCGGTGGCATCCGAGGATGAGAACGACGCTGACGTTCTTCATGTTTCACCCAGTCTTGAGACCACAGGTTCCTGGATCATGGATACAGAATGTTCGTTCCACATGTGCCTGAACATTGAATGGTTCTCCAGTATTAGGCAATGTGGAGGTGGTCGTGTTCGGATGGGGAACTGGTCAGAGTGCGAGATATCTGGAGTCGGCAGCATCAGGATTAGGATGTTCGATGGAGTGGTTAGGACCCTCACCGACGTTCGGTATGTGCCCGAGTTGAGGAAGAGCTTGCTTTCTCTAGGCACTCTGGAGGCTGCCGGGTATTCTTATACCAGTAGCAGCGGGTATTTGGAGGTCAGGAGAGGCGCGCAGACAGTTTTGAGAGGAGAGCGTTCTGGATCGCTCTATAAACTGATTGGCACCACGATTGCCAAGGGAAATGCGAGGAGAGAGGTCACACCGTCTCTCGAGCTTCAGGATACGGTAGCGTATGCATTTCAGGCGATCTCCTCAGATCGCGGTTCCTTTGATAGAGCTTTAGAGAGCAGAGATCGTTCTCAGGGAAAGGTTAGGAAGGACCAGCGGAGGAGCGGGGCAGGATTCGTGGCTAGGGCGTGTGCTCGGAGAGAGGACCTTGGCGGAGGTAGAATCTTCGCAGCCGTAGAGGAGACGGGTAGAGAGTCATCTCAGGAGTACCCAGACTCCGCAAAGGGAGCCATCTGGCTCAGGAGTCCCACCAAGAAACTCAGGTTTACTCAGAAGAAGGTGGAGCTGCACAGTGGTGTGCGCCATCAGAGTCGAGGGAGTTCACTGGAGGTGGAGGCGTGGAGTTGCGGGATATATCTACGGAGGAAAATGTTACGAGCATGCGAGAGAAATCAGTGAGAGCAGTCAAGTTCAAGAGCGGTCTTGACTTGACTCAGACTGATGCATGTTGATCGTGAGGACCCCAGGGAGAGGGGCTTGTAGTCGCCAGTAGGGGAGATCCAGGTTGGAGGTTCAGATACGTTTGTTAGGCTTCGAGGTGGAGTTCGTGGTGGTGTTCATCGCGTGAGGCGTCAAGGTGGAGATTGTTGAGATTATGACACCTCCGCGATCCACGTGACCGGATCGTCGAGATCGCGACACGTCATCGATCCGTGAGAGACCACAATTTCTAATCCAGGCTAAACCTATTTAGGAATATTATTTAGGAAGATCATTAATAAGAGGATATTTAATTATAGGATTATGACACCTCATCAATCTGTGTGCCTCCATAATTCCTAATTTTGGAGGAGTCCTATATTTGAAATATCTTTATGAGGAAAAATGAGGCAATCTCCTAAATAGGAGATCATCTTCCTAATTTGATATTTGATCTTGATCCTATAAATAGGAGCTCGCTCTTGCCGTTTCATTCAAGCAAGAATCAGAGAGGAATCCATTTTTTTGTGGCCACCAGCGAGGAGTGTGAGAGCAGGTTCTGTGGAGGCGGTTTCCAGCGGCAGCGGCGGCAGCGAGCGTACCTCGCCGGTGCAGGAGGATCAGAGGCGGCGGCAGCAGGTTGCAGCGGCGATCTCCAGGCGGCATCAAGAGGTGTTCAGGCGGCGGCGGCGACAGCTCCAGTTCAGACAAGGCGCGGCGGCGGCGGCAGCAGGCGTGCTGCAGCGGAGGCGGCGCATCGGGCTCAACTCAGGCGGAGGCGGCTTTGTCCAGCAGCGGCAGGCAGCTCTAGGAGGCGGCAGTAGCAGGAGGATTCAGGTGGAGGCGGCTCTGTCCAGCGGTGGCAGACAGCTCCAGGCGGCGACAACAGGCGCAAGAACGACGGATCCATCGGGGAAGAAGAACAGGGGTTGTCGCCCGGCGACATCGATACCGCCCGGCGATATCGGTTCTTCAAGTTTTTGGGTTCTTTGGTTTTCCTTTGTTGTTCGACCGTATCTGTTTGGTCTCTGGTTGTATCTGTGTAACCTCATCAGTTTTAGTGGATCTTTCTGGCGCGCTCTCCCCGTGGAGTAGGAGTCCCAACTCCGAACCACGTAATTATTTTGTCGTCTGGTTGTGCTTGTTTTTTGGATTTAAATTTTGTTTATCATATTATTGCTCAGATTAGCTTCCGTTGCTAGATCCGCAGCGAACCACCGTAGTCGCGGATCCGGTCCCAATTTCGCAACAATCTCCATGGTGGATCAGCATTATCTTTTTTTAAGCTTCATACATCAGCACCTGATTCCCGTATAAGCCGTTCATCCGGCAGTGTGAGTGGTCATGATGCAGTTGATGCCCCAAGTAACGAAAAAGGGGATCATCTCTGGAGTAGGCGCCGAAGATCGCTTGGAGGGCCGGTCGAGTGAGAAGAAAAGTTGTAGATTTTGTATGAGGAGACGCTGGATAGAGAGCAGAGGCTGATGATGGCGACGAATTTCGAGGGGATCTGAGAAATGTGGAGGTAGGGTTTCCTGAGCGTGCATTGCAGTGAGCGGGTGAGGGAAATGAAAAATCGGGAGTGCCTCGATCATTTTGAAAGCACGTCATGAGAGAGAAGTTTGATCCTAAAGTTTTGATTCTACCAATAGATTTTAAATTCATGGCAGGCACGAGCCTCCGGCCCAATGGCCACGCGCCGCAGTACCCGGCCGGCGATTTTAAATTACTAGTGACAGGCACGGGCCTCCGTGAAATTTGCAATTGCACTAAAATAAAAGGAGAATGACAACAGGGAGGGGGACATGAGAACAACATAACAAAAAAGAAAAGATACAACAATCAGCTGCCCTCAAGGCCGCGTCAGTCCTCCGCCACAAGCCCAATGAAAGTCTCATCAGCTCCAAGTCCGGCCTCCCAAGTAAAGTCGCCCGCAATCGCCAGTCGCGCGCAATAATCGGCGACACGGTTGGTAGTGCGGTCCACATGCTGAAATCGAACAGTCGCAAACTCGGAGAGGAACGAAAGATCCACATCGCCCGGATAAGTGCTTGGGCGGGCGGACCCCGAGGCGGCCTTGCAGCAAAAGTCCAGGACATTGGCCGCATCTCCTTCAATAATGACTCCTCGAGCATCCACGGTTGACGGAAGAACAGTCCGGCGGATCGCCAGAATAGCCTCAAGCTCCACGCGGCCCGGGTCCCAGTGGTGCCAAGCAAGACCAGCCGCGGCAAGAACCTGTCCAGTCGCCGATCGGACCACAACCCCAAGCCCCGCATTTCTGGACGGCAGCAGCGAACCATCCACGTTGATTTTGAGCCACCCGGGCGGTGGTGGGCACCAAGAAGAGGAAGAAGACCCCAAGGGGCCATTGGTACGCCAACATCCCGGCTTCCGGCCAAGATCAAACAAGGATATATTCTCCAGAATAGTAGCAGCAATCACCACAGGCGTGCCGACCTCCCGGTTGTGCACTTTGGCATTCCGCGCCCGCCAACACTGATACATGGAATAGCATAGGAGCCGGGTTGGAGAGAGAGCAGCCGCCCCGCCAAGAGTAGTCATCTGCTGTAGCTCATCCCACTTCCAACCAGCTGGCAAACGTAGGCCCCATCGACCAAGCTCTTGGCCGACAGCGATGATGCGGGTACACCCACCCACCAAATGGTCACGGTCCTCAGCCACCCCACAGTCCCATGGGCAAAGGGGGGTATCCACCAAACCACGACGGTATAGCCATGCGCGAGTAGGTAATGCATCCCAAAACAGCCGCCAACAAAAGAAATGCTCCCGTGGGTGCAGGCGGAGCCGCTTAAGCCAGGTAGCATCTCGTTCCGGATAGGCCGGAAGTGAGTGAGGGTAAGCCAATGCTGAAATCCCAACTCCGCTAAATTGCTGAAGAAGTTCAGGAACATCCTCCGCCCCAGTAATCACGATACGTAGGATAGAACACCGCAGAGCATGCCCAAAGGCTTGGTCAAGGAGATCCGCACGCCACTGTCCCTCCGCATCAATGAGGTCCGCCACCTGAAGTCGACAGGCACGGGCCTCCGGCCTAATGGCCACGCGCCGCAGTACCCGGCCGGCGATGGCGGGCTTCGCCCGCCCAATAACGACAGTACCCCCGGCGTCGCCCCCTCACCCCCCCCCCCCCCCCGGCGGGCTTCGCCCGCATCCGGCCCTACGGCTCCGCGCGACAGTACCCGGCCTGGCCGCTTGCCCCGACGTCATGGCTGGTTTTTTTTTATATAAAACTTCTTTTTGTCATTTTTTTAAATGACAAAAAAATGATTGATTACCGCTGGCAGGGCCACCGGATTACCGCAGGCAGGTTCGCCGAACCCGCCGGGGGTCTCCGGTCAGGCCGCCGGCGGTCTCCGGTCAGGCCGCCGCCGGCAGCGAGCGACAGAGATGACCGTGATTAGGGACGAAGCGGAAATGGCGTGGGGGGAGGAGCGGAAATGGTAGTCTGGTTTTAGGAGAGAGAATGAGGGATTTTTTTTTTTGGGTGGGGGGGGGGGGGTTGGTAGACCAAATATGTTATTTGTAGCCCCAGATCCAACAGCTTTGGATCAAAACAGTGTAATCTGACGGCCCTTCTTTTTCCCCTATTTTCGAACTCATTTTTATTGCCTGATGCGCGCCCCGCCCCTACTACCCCGCGCGACAGTATTTGATCCGCAGCGTGCTTCACCCACTCTCGATAGGCACTTGGTTATTTTTTAAAAAAATTGACTTTTTTTGTAAATTATTTTAATATAAACATTGTTTTTTATTTGTATTCATGTTTTTTTAATTTTTAAAAGTGTATTTAGTATTTACAACTTATTTTTAAAAGTTTTTTAAAAGAAATAAAAAAACTAAGGGCTCACGAGTTGGGCAGAAAGGGGGTTCAGTCCGGGTTTGGATCTCGTCGGAGGAGTTGGCTGTTTCGGCCATGGGAGAGGTGGCTGAAGCTTGAAGATGGGTGGTTTGGTGGAGCTCTGTGGTTCGACGATTTCGGCGATGGAAGGGGCGGCTGTAGAGAAGAGTTTGTCGGTGGAGTAGATCGATGGTTGGCTATGGAAGAGGGGAGATCAGCTTAGATATATAATTTAGGCCATGGATGATGGCTCGGTTTGGTTGTGGTCGACCATGGAGAAGCTCGCCGGAGGAACACCTTGTTGGAAACGTGTATGGGCTCCCGCTCGGGCTCAACTACCAACCCAACACCACTTGATAACACTCACTGTAACAGTGGCCGCCACAAACCGCGCAAGCTCCTACACGCGAGCTCCTACACGCGCGAGCTCCACCTGCGAGACGACCAGCTACCCACGCGAGCTCCACCTGCGAGACGGCCTGGACGCGAGACCACCGCACCAAACCGCAAGATCACCTCGGCAACACCTCCTCACTGGCGGGTTCAAGACAACCCGGCGAGAACACCACCTTCGAGCCCGCGAGACGCCAGCGACACTTGGTAACACCCCCAACCCGCGCGGCAAGATTACTACTCGCACGACGCAAGCACACTCCACTCTCTCTCGGCCGCGAGATCAACAGACCGCACAGTTTGATTGGCAAGCCGCCCGGCAAGACTACGTAACTGCAACTACACAAACTTAGCGTTGTGCCGCTCCTCTCTCTCTCTCTCTAAAATCGAAATGTGGAGGAAGAAAACTTCTATTCAGCAGCTTTAAAAAGAATACTTACATGCTTATATATAGGCGAACAAGACCAATAGCAAAATGCCAAGTGTCCAACATCATAAAGGCAACCAACCTCTCAACTCCCTAATTTAATGCACACTCTCTTTCCTGCTTTTAAAACACATAAAATTTAATATGTTGACTCGGTCAACATAGTCAAAAGTCCAACAAACTCCCCCTCAAACTTGGCAGCACATGTCGAGTTTGCCTTTGAGCTTCAAGAACGTCTCCACCTTCAACGCCTTGGTGAAAATATCTGTGAACTGCTCTCCGGTTGGGCAATACACAACTTCAACCATCTTCTGCTCCACCTGCTCACGGAAGAAGTGGTACCTTGTCTCGATGTGCTTGCTACGTCCATGTAGCACTGGATTATTTGCGAGCTGGATGGCCGACATATTGTCCACAAACATGGTCATAGGCCCATCCACTTCATGATGCAACTCCTGCAGGAGGTTCCTTAGCCAAATAGCCTGGCAGGTACAAGCCGCCACCGCGATGTACTCTGCTTCACATGATGATAAGGCAATCGTTGTCTGCTTCTTCGAACTCTATGAGAACACCTCTGTTCCCATATTGAAAGCGTACCTGAAAGTGCTCTTCCGGTCATTCACATCTCCACCATAATCACTATCTGAGTACCCCACCAGCCTTAGCTCCTCGCCTGTAGAGTACTTCAGTCCATGACCTCTTGTCTCGTTTATGTATCTCAGGATCCTTTTGCTGCAGTGAAATGATCCTCCTTTGGTTCCTCCATGTGCATGCTTACCACCCCGACTGCATACATGATGTCAGGTCGGGTGAAGGTCAGGTAGTGTAGACTCCCCACCGAGCTTTTGAATAAAGTGGAGTCTACCGCACCTCCCTTCGACTCCTTGCTCAGCTTCGGGCCTGGGTCGGCAGGAGTAGAGATAGGCTTGCTATTCTCCATCCTGAACTTCTTCAGGATCTTCTCTGCATACTTTTTTTGTGAGATGAAGATCCCGTCTTCACTCTGCTTCATCTCCACGCCCAAGAAGTAGTTGAGCTCTCCCAAGTCCGTCATCTCGAACTCCTTCTTTATCATTCTCTTGAACTCCTCATACATCGAAAGGTTGTTGCCTGTGAAGATCATATCGTCTATGTATAGACATACGATCATCAAGTCGCCATTCTTTTCAACCTTCGTGTAGAGGGCATATTCATGAGGGTACTTCATGTAGTCATGCTTCTACAGGTAAGCATCTATTCTCCCATTCCAGGCTCGAGCGCCTTGCTTCAGCCCGTATAAAGCCTTGTCCAGCTTGCATACTTTTCTCTCCTGCCCCTTCACCACATAACCTGGAGGCTGCTCGATGTACACATCCTCCTTAAGGTAGCCATTCAGGTAGGCAGATACCACATCCATCTGCATAATCTTCCATCCATGATGAGCAGCCAGAGCAATGATCAATCAGATGGTGTCTATCCGCGCAACTGGGGCGAAGACTTCTTCATAGTCCACTCCTTGGACTTGTCGGTAGCCCTTCATGACTAGCCGCGCCTTATGCTTTTCCACGGCTCCATCTTTGTTCTTCTTCAACTTATAGACCCATTTCACCCCGAGGGGTTTATGGCCTGCAGGTGGATCCACCAACTTCCAGGTTTCATTCTTCTTTATGGAGGTTATCTCAACATCCATTGCATTCCTCCAAGTTTTTTCTTTAGCAGCTTCCTCGTACGAGTACGACTCAACATCTGCTAAGAGACAATATAAAGAAAAATTGTTAACAGTTGGTGTCGTCTCCTCGTAGATCTCCTCCAACCTCCTCATCCGAGGTTGAGGACGATCATTTTTGCTTCTGCTGGTGCTGGCTCCACCAGATCCGCCTCCGCTAGTATTTGCTCCAATTGAGTAAGGGTGAGAGCTCCCCCTGACTCTCCACTAGGTGGTGATGGTGGCTCAACTCCACCCATCTCAGCTTCGGCTTCCTGACCACCCTCCTCTTCATCATCATCAAAGAACATCCCCTTGATGCTCCTCACCGCGTCATCCCAGCTCCAGCTGCTACCTTCCTCAAACACCACGTCCCTTGAGATGATAGCTCTCTCGGTCACCGGGTTGTACAGTTTGTAAACCTTGCTCATCGGAGCGTAGCCTACGAAGATGCACTTCTCACTTCTGTCATCCAGCTTCTTTCTTCTCTAGTCCGGGACATGAGCATAGGCTACACATCCAAAGTCCCTTAGGTGCTTCACACTTGGCTTCCACCCACTCCAGGCTTCAAACGGAGTCATAAACTTTACACTCTTTGTTGAGCATCGGTTTAGTAAGTACACAACCACTTGTACTGCCTCCGCCTAAAACTTCTTTGGCAACCCC
This sequence comes from Platanthera guangdongensis, assembly GCA_039583875.1. Taxonomy (NCBI): domain Eukaryota; kingdom Viridiplantae; phylum Streptophyta; class Magnoliopsida; order Asparagales; family Orchidaceae; genus Platanthera; species Platanthera guangdongensis. The sequence continues at coordinate 29,778,213 of CM077157.1, forward strand.
TTGCCTTTTACCATGCTTCTTGTCATGTTCATTATGGTCAAGTTCTTCCTCTCTGCCACTCCGTTCTGCTGAGGAGAGTACGCCATCGTCAGCTGGTGAGAGATCCCGTACTTCTTATAGAGGTCATCAAACAACCTACAGGTGTACTCCCCACCCCTATCTGTCCTCAACACCTTCAGTGGTTGTTCACTCTCCTTCTCTGCCATCGCCTTGAACTCTTTAAATTTGTCAAGAGCCTCAGCATTCTCTTTCAGGAAATACACCCAATACTTCCGACTGAAGTCAGCCGTGAAGGTGATGTAGTACTTGCTTCCGTCTACTGAGGTAGTCTCAAACGGACCAACAATGTCCGAGTGAACTAGTTCAAGCTGTCTTCTCGTCCTTCTGGACTTGCCTCCTTCAAATGTCAACCTCTTTTGCTTCCTCTTTGTGCATGCCTCACATACCTCCTGTGGAGGCGAGATCATAGGCAGTCCTTCCACCATCTTGGAGTGAGATAGGAGCTTCAACCCAGTGAACCCCAGATGACCCATCCTGTGGTGCCACAACCATGCTTCCTCTTCTTCTTCGGTCCTCGAGAGACACACCGTCTCCTTGACGTCCATCCTCAGTGTGAAGAGACGATTCGTCGTTATCTTTACTTTTACTACCTCTCTTCCTTGATGGTCCTTCATGACCAAGGATCCATCCTTCAACAGCACGTAGTACCCTTCCTCCACCAGCTGCCCAAGGCTTAAGATGTTACACTTTAAGCCTGACACATAAAACACGTCATTTAGGTGCACCTCCTTCCCATTCAAGGTGACCGTTATGACTCCTCTTCCTTCCACTGATATCTTCGAGGCGTCTCCAAAACTGACCTCACCACCATTTTGGCTCTAGGCTGGTGAACAATTCCTTCTCTCCACACATGTGGTTACTATCTCATGTATCCAGGTACCACACTTCGTTCCTCCCACCTTCAGCACCCCTGTAGGTTAGGAACATCATCGGGTCACCACCCGTGTTGCTTGCTTCAGCGTAATGGTTGGTTTCTCCTCCCTTCCTTGGAGCCCAACAATCGTAGCTCATATGCCCAAACTTGTTACAGTTGTAACATTGTATTTGGGACATATCGCCTCTACCTCTTCCTTGACCTCTACCTTGGCCTCTTCCTCTTCCTCCTGCATCTTGCCTCCAACCTTGAGGTTGTTCCGTCTCCCTCTGGTTGTATTGATTCCTTCCCTGATCTCTTCCTCCTCTTCTTCCTCTACCTCTTCCTTGGTTGCCTCGGCCTTGCTGGCCTCCTCCTCTTCCTGAGCTCTCTCCAAAATTTAGCTGAGTCTGGAGTGCTTTACCCAAGCCACTCGACTCTTCATCGTCCGGCAACATGCGGTACTCGTGAGCTTGTAGTGAGCCAACAAGTTCATCCATTGTCATCAGGGTGAGATCTTTTGACTCCTCAATTTTCACCACCACATGCCTGAACTTTTTAGACATACATCGCAAGAGCTTCTCCATGAAACTTACGTCATCTGTCACCTCTCTGTTCCTCTTCATCTCGTTTGTGAGCATCCGCAAACGGGTCACATAGTCACCAACCTTCTCTGCACTCTGCATCTTCATCACTTCATATTAGGCCCGAAGGGATTGCAGCTTCACTTTCTTAGCCTTATCAACTCCATGCATGGAGCGTTGCAAGATCTCCCATGCCTCCTTTGATGTATCTGCATCTGAGATCCTCACGAAGGTCGCCTCATCCACGCCTTGGTATAGTAAGAAGAGAGCCTTCTTATCCCTCTTCTTGGACTCCCTCAACGCCGTCCTCTGAGTGTTAGTCAATGCCGCCTCTGCTTCTGCAGTAAGCTCCTCAACGTCGTCCTCTACTATCTCCCACAACTCCTTTGAGGCGAGTAGCACTCGCATCTGAATACTCCAGTTCCCATAGTTGGTTTTTTGTCAACTTGGAGACTTGCCCCGGCATGACACCTCCCATCTCCATCTCTACTTGGCACTTAACCTTCCGAGCAAACTTCCAGGGGGTCGAACCTTGCTTTGATACCACTTGTTGAAAACGTGTATGGGCTCCCGTTCGGGCTCAACTACCAACCCAACACCACTTGATAACACTCACTGTAACAGTGGCCGCCACAAACCGCGCGAGCTCCTACACGCGAGCTCCTACACACGCGAGCTCCACCTGCGAGACGACCAGCTACCTGCGCGAGCTCCACCTGCGAGACAGACTGGACGCGAGACCACCACACCAAACCGCAAGATCACCTTGGCAACACCTCCTCACTGGCGGGTTCAACACAACCCGGCGAGAACACCACCTTCGAGCCCGCGAGACGCCAACGACCACTTGGTAACACCCCCCAACCCGCACGACAAGATTACTACTCGCACGACGCAAACACACTCCACTCTCTCTCGGCCGCGAGATCAACAGACCGCTCGGTTTGATTGGCAAGCCGCCCGACAAGACTACGTAACTGCAACTACACAAACTTAGCGTTGCGGCGCTCCTCTCTCTCTCTAAAATCGAAATGTGGAGGAAGAAAACTTCTATTCAGCAACTTTTAAAAGAATACTTATATGCATATATATAGGCGAACAAGACCAGTAGAAAAATGTCAAGTGTCCAACACCATAAAGGCAACCAACCTCTCAACTCCCTGATTTAATGCACACTCTCTTTCTTGCTTTAAAACACATAAAATTTAATATGTTGACCCGGTCAACATAGTCAAAAGTCCAACACACCTCGTCGGAAAAGAAGAGAGAAGAGGGTGCCGGAGGAAGTGGAGGAGCGTCGGGGGATGGGAGCGGGCATGGTGGTGGTCGGCCATGGGCTGGACATGACACCTCGCTGAAGTCGCCAGAGCTCCATGGTGGTCGGCCGTATTCGGCCATGGCAGGATTGAAGTGGAGGTGGAGATTAGGATGGAGGGGAAGGAGGGCGGGAGAAGGGCGGTGGCTACCAAAAAAAAAATTCAACAGAGGGAATCGGGATTTCATCCGAACGGAGTAGGGGATTTTCTTAATATGTTATGTGCAGTTCATCATCAGACGTCCATGGTATTTCATAGTCAAATCCAACGCCCTATATTAATTAATGTAATTTTGAACTCATTTTTATTGGCAGACCACCATAATTTTTTAAGAATAGTATATATATATATATATATATATATATATATATATATATATATATATATATATATATATATATATATATATATATACATATATACTAGCATCTTCGAACGGGCTTCGCCCGTTCTCGATGCGTCGCTGCGGGATTCTCCCGCAATCAAGCTGGCTTCGCCCGCTTGACCCCCGGGCGGGCTTCGCCCGCCCCCCGGCTCGCGAAGCCTAATTATAAAAGCATTTAAAAGGATTTTTATAATTTTATTAATTATAAAAATATATAAATTATTAAATTAATTATTAAATAAAAAAGGAAAAAAAAAACACATCCCGCCCCCTCACGGATTCACCCCCGCCGCCGCCGGCGGCCTGCCCGGCCCCCACCAGCGGGCGGCCGGCGAGCCCGCCGACGCCGGCGCTGCATCAAACGACCGTGAAAATCTCACCGCCACCGCCGCCGGCTACGGGCTCGCCGGCACGCCGACGAACCCCGGGCGGCCCGCGGCCGGCGAGCCCGCACCCGGCGACGGTGGCGGTGAGATTTTCATGGCCGTTTGATGCAGGGGAGGCGGGATTCAATCTGACGGTGACGAGCCTTTCTTCGCATCTGCGCATGAGCATTTATGCGCATATGAAATCTTGTCTATATATATATATATATATATATATATTATATATATATATATATATATATATATATATATATATATACGAGCATCTTCGCACGGGCTACGCCCGTGCTCGATGCTCTCGGGCGGCCTTCGGCCGAATTCAGGCGGGCTTCGCCCGTCTTCGCACGGGCTTTGCCCGTGCTCGATGCGTCGCTACGGGCTGCACCCGCAACATATACATATGAGTACTCAAAATGACCGTAAAAAATTTTAAATCACGATTACTTTTGTAAAAAATTTTAATATCTCTCTCTCCATCTATATAATATACCCACATATATAATATATAATATATATACTATATATAATAAACCCACCTGCCACCGCCCTCTCTCAAACTCCATATCTCTTTATTATATAATATATAATAGTGATGTCTCTATTATATAATATATAATATATATTATATACCCCGGTTATCCCCTCTAAGTAGCTATTTCTCTCCCCCTCCTCTCTTTCCCTCTCTCTCCCTTTCTTTCTCTAGCTTTAGGAGCCCTATCATTTTTATTTTTTTATGATAAAAGTATCTAACGGCTGATAAATTATCAATCCATGATCAGACGGCGGTGAGAATTTTGAACTCATAAGTTCATACTTCTTTTATAGTGGTAAATATATATATATATATATATATATATATATATATATATATATATATATATATATATATATATATATATATATATATATAGCATCTTCGAACGGGCTTCGTCCGTTCTCAATGCGGCGCTGCGGGCTACACCCACAATCAATCGGGTTTCGCCCTCTTGACAACGACATTGGTCGTGGGCAGAAACATGTGTTGTCGGCGGCGATATTGGGCGTGAGGGTGACATTTGTCGTGGGTGGCGACATTAGTCGTGGACGGCAATATTGTTCGGGCCGGTGACATTATTTGTGGGCGTCAACATTATTTATGGAAGGCGTCATTGTTTAGGGGCGGCGACAATGTTCGGGGGCAGCGACATTGTTCGGTGGCGACGACATTGTTCGGGGGCGGCGAAATTCGTTGGGAGTGTCCGTTCTGGATGCAGCGTTGCGGGTTGTGCTCGCATTCATGTGGGTTTCGCCCGCAAACCAACGACATTGGTCGTGTACGGAAACATTTGTCGTGGGCGGCGATATTGGACATGGCGGCTACATTGGTCGTGTGCGGCGACATTGGTCATAAGGGGCGACATTGTTCGTGGGCGGCGACATTGTTCGTGGGCGGCGACATTGTTCGTGGGCGGCGACCTTGTTCGTAGGCATCGACATTGTTCGTGGGCGGCGACATTGTTCGTAGGCGGCGACTTACTTCGGGGGCAGTGACAAAAAATGGGTTCCCTTTCGCAGCAGTTTTTACCAACTGCAGTAGCAATTTGCAAAAAATGCTGCCTATTAGCATAAACTGCTGGTAAAAACTGCTGCTAAAAACTGCTGCAATTTTCCACTTACTAACTGCAATTCTTGCAGTTTATAATGGCACAAACATGCATTATATGGACCAGCTAATTACATTTTATTATGTGGAAAGTTGACTTAATTCGTAAGTACCCAACTGTTGATCATCAATGGTCTACTCATGGGGCCTAGATGCTCAATTTAGGGGTAGAACCTCTAATGAAGCATAAAGAAAAAAAATCAGTTCTAGACCGACATGTTATAAACATGTGGATGTTTATAATGAAAAGAAAGTATGTGTGTAATATAAAACATGTAAACTTTTTATTGATTACCTGAAGCTAGCATGATGCACTTACAACACCAGCATGTAAGTTGCATGACTTCACATATTGCAGAACCTAGACCTCAAATTTCCCCTGACAGTGTCATGCATTCACTTCATTTGCTATGCTATTGGTGCATATATTGCTACCAAGTTTCTTAAGATCAAGTCACTTATTCAAGTTGACCCTGAAGATTGATGGAAGAGGATATTTTCTATGTCATTTGTGTGTTGCATCAACATTGTACTTGAGAGCATTATGGTGTAACTTTTAAATCCCAAAACACCCTTCTTAAAACATATATTTTGACTTAATTTTAGGGCATTATGGTCTTTAACCCGGCTCAACACCTAATTTAGGTTTTAATTCGTCGTTCTGTGCACTATTCCGCCTCTCAAAATCGCGATAGCCTCACTCTCTTCCTCTCCCCTCTCCCGTGCCCTACCATCTTCTTCCCGCTCATCGCGATAGCCGCACTCTCTTCCTCTCCCCTCTCCCGTGCTCTACCGCCGATCTCCATTCCTTCTTCCTTTCTCCTCCTTGGACAGCGGCGACGGGCAACGCGGCGAAACAACTACCTCTCCCGCTCCCCTGCTCCAGGTTTTTCATCTGATTCGCTGCGATCATCACAAAACATGTCTTTGCCCTCTAGCACAATCGACGCATCTCCACTGGTAACACCTCCCTCTTTCTTCTACCTACATTTCTTCCGCCTCCTCCATGGCTGTAGATCCTGTCAGCTCTTCCTCCTTCTTCTACCTACATTTCTAATTTTCAAAATTATACATACCTTTCCTGTAGACGTAAATGTTAATTACCGGCCTATTTTATTAGGGTTTCACTTGCTAATGTTGATGTGTTTTTTAGGAGGTCTTCTCTATGCCATGAAAAAAGCATTGATGTTTGTCAAAGCCTTTTAATCAACCTGGCAGGTACCTGGTCACCTGAACTCAAGAGCTTCTAATCTGATAAGTTAATTGACGGCTTGCCATTTTACTTCGTTGCCTCTTTCACAGTTTTAGGTCAAGATTTTTAATGACAACGCTATTTCTTTTTCAGTAATCTTTCTTTTATTATATTAATTGCATTTTTCATCTTCTTGATCACGCTGCTTATAAATTACAATATGTTTTCCATCTTCTTGAAATTAGGAAAAGACGTTTATTGACATGGAATCCGTAGATTGGCTTAAATCGGTCTGATTCTTCGCTCTCCTCTTACCGCAATAAACCCCTCTTATCCCAGTTTTAGGTTGTAAAACCATGTTTACCTTTCTTTAACATATTCTAGGTTTTTATTTAGGATTCTTCTGATCTGCTGCAGAGAGGTATGGAGAAAGGCAGTGTCTCCACCAACATTGCCCTACAATCCGGTCGTTTGCCGGAGCCATTTTTTCTTACACTTTCCTGTACCATATTGCCCTGCAATCTGGTATTGATTTGGGATTTATACATATATTTTTTGAGTGTGTATTATTTATTTCAAGATTGATGCTTAACAAAGGAAGTCAGTTCAATATGTTCATCAAATTTGGTTTATCCAAGTTTCTTCTAAGGTATAATTTACTCATGTATTTCTATATCACAGGTACTTGGTCCAACTCCAATTCGACTTGCCCTGACTGTCCAATTAAAATGTAGATGGAGTCGCAAATAAAATGTCTAACAAACGTATTTTTAAATGTACAGCACCGTGTTTGGATAAATAAAGAGAAATATATTCGTGTTCAATTTGCATAGAGGAGTTATTATTAATTTAGTTTTTCCTGTTCATCGATCAGATTTCTCAATCTTTAAACATGTGTACTCCAGATTTCTCAATCTTTTACCCATTAGTTTCAAAATTTGAGTCTCTCTTTCACCAAATCATTAGGATGTCCCTATCAGCCTGAATACTCTAGAGTTGAGGTTGCATGTGTACTACAGAGTTGAGTTTCTCTTTCAATTTTTTATGCCCCTATCAGCTTGAATATAAAAACTCCTAATCGTGCCATAAAATTTATTAAGTTTCGTGATTTTGCATGTATAAAAACTCCTAATAACCAAACCATTAGGATGTCCCTATCAGCATGAGTGATTAATCTGTCCCGATCAGCTTGAATAATTTGGGGTTATAGATTGGATCCCCAATTTTGTTCATTTTTTTTTCTAGCATGGATCAGAACTATTTAAGAAATGGATCAAAACGGCATGGATCAAAACTATTTAAGAAATGGATCAATTATATTCTATATTTTCAGTGTATTATAAATAATTTGATTTGAAGTCCGCATGCTTATAAAATGATGATGAATGATTATGATTTTTCATGCCTTCCTATACTTTTTGCAATGCTCAACAATAATTTGTGCTTATCAGCAATTATTGATCAGGTATAGATTGTGTTCTTTATAGTTCTGCAATAGTTCTTTTGTATGGTTGAGTATTAGACTGTTAAACAGAAGAGTTAAAAATCCTACAAAGATTGAATGAACAAGGCTTTTATGATTGTGTTTAATGTGAACTTTTTAAAGTTGTGAATTCTCTAAAGCTCTTTAATACTCATGTTTAATGTTCAGTTCCCATAAGCCAAGTGTTTAACCTTACATGAAAGTGATTGACCACGTTTACGAGTTTGAAGTTATTATGCTCACAGTTTCATCCTACAAAGCACGGATACTTAAAAATGCTATGCGCATCGGCTCGAACGCATATCGGATACTGGAAACGCGTTTCCAAAACTCTAGGAAACATTTTTTTTTAAAAAAACATCTTTAATTCAAAAACGTGTTTCCTATAAAGTGTTTGAATTTTTAAAATAAAAGAGAAAAAACACCTCTTCTTAAAACATATATTTTGGCTTAATTTTAGGGCATTATGGTCTTTAACCGCTCAACACCTAATTTAGGTTTTAATTCGTCGTTCTGTGCACTATTCCGCCTCTCAAAATCGCGATAGCCGCACTCTCTTCCTCTCCCCTCTCCCGTGCCCTACCATCTTCTTCCCGCTCATCGCGATAGCCGCACTCTCTTCCTCTCCCCTCTCCCGTGCTCTACCGCCGATCTCCATTCCTTCTTCCTTTCTCCTCCTTGGACAGCGGCGACGGGCAACGCGGCGAAACAACTACCTCTCCCGCTCCCCTGCTCTAGGTTTTTCATCCGATTCGCTGCGATCGTCACAAAACATGTCTTCGGCCTCTTTGCCCTCTAGCACAATCGACGCATCTCCACCGGTAACACCTCCCTCTTTCTTCTACTTACATTTCTTCCGCCTCCTCCATGGCTGTAGATCCTGTCAGCTCTTCCTCCTTCTTCTACCTACATTTCTAATTTTCAAAATTATACATACCTTTCCTGTAGACGTAAATGTTAATTACCGGCCTATTTTATTAGGGTTTCACTTGCTAATGTTGATGTGTTTTTTAGGAGGTCTTCTCTATGCATGAAAAAAAGCATTGATGTTTGTCAAAGCCTTTTAATCAACCTGGCAGGTACCTGGTCACCTGAACTCAAGAGCTTCTAATCTGATAAGTTAATTGACGGCTTGCCATTTTACTTCGTTGCCTCTTTCACAGTTTTAGGTCAAGATTTTTAATGACAATGCTATTTCTTTTTCAGTGATCTTTCTTTTATTATATTAATTGCATTTTTCATCTTCTTGATCACCCTGCTTATAAATTACAATATGTTTTTCATCTTCTTGAAATTAGGAAAAGAAGTTTATTGACATGGAATCTGTAGATTGGCTTAAATCGGTCTGATTCTTCGCTCTCCTCTTACCGCAATAAACCCCTCTTATCCCAGTTTTAGGTTGTAAAACCATGTTTACCTTTCTTTAACATATTCTAGGTTTTTTATTTAGGATTCTTCTGATCTGCTGCAGAGAGGTATGGAGAAAGGCAGTGTCTCCACCAACATTGCCCCGCAATCCGGTCGTTTGCCGGAGCCATTTTTTCTTACACTTTCCTGTACCATATTGCCCTGCAATCTGGTATTGATTTGGGATTTATATATATATTTTTTGAGTGTGTATTATTTATTTCAAGATTGATGCTTAACAAAGGAAGCCAGTTCAATGTGTTCATCAAATTTGGTTTATCCAAGTTTCTTCTAAGGTATAATTTACTCATGTATTTCTATATCGCAAGTACTTGGTCCAACTCCAATTTGACATACCCTGACTGTCCAATTAAAATGTAGATGGGAGTCGCAAATAAAATGTCTAGCAAACGTATTTTTAAAATGTACAGCACCCGTGTTTGGATAAATAAAGAGAAATCTATTCGTGTTCAATTTGCATAGAGGAGTTATTATTAATTTAGTTTTTCCTGTTCATCGATCAGATTTCTCAATCTCTAAACATGTTTACTCCAGATTTCTCAATCTTTTACCCATTAGTTTCAAAATTTGAGTCTCTCTTTCACCAAATCATTAGGATGTCCCTATCAGCCTGAATACTCTAGAGTTGAGGTTGCATGTGTACTACAGAGTTGAGTTTCTCTTTCAATTTTTTATGCCCCTATCAGCTTGAATATAAAAACTCCTAATCGTGCCATAAAATTTATTAAGTTTCGTGATTTTGCATGTATAAAAACTCCTAATAACCAGACCATTAGGATGTCCCTATCAGCATGAGTGATTAATCTGTCCCGATCAGCTTGAATAATTTGGTATTATAGATTGGATCCCCAATTTTGTTCATTTTTTTCTAGCATGGATCAGAACTATTTAAGAAATGGATCAAAACGGCATGGATCAAAACTATTAGAAATGGATCAATTATATTCTATATTTTCAGTGTATTATAAAATAATTTGATTTGAAGTCCGCATGCTTATAAAATGATGATGAATGATTATGATTTTTCATGCCTTCCTATACTTTTTGCAATGCTCAACAATAATTTGTGCTTATCAGCAATTATTGATCAGGTATAGATTGTGTTCTTTTATAGTTCTGCAATAGTTGTTTTGTATGGTTGAGTATTAGACTGTTAAACAGAAGATTTAAAAATCCTACAAAGATTGAATGAACAAGGCTTTTATGATTGTGTTTAATGTGAACTTTTTAAAGTTGTGAATTCTCTAAAGCTCTTTAATACTCATGTTTAATGTTCAGTTCCCATAAGCCAGTGTTTAACCTTACATGAAAGTGATTGACCATGTTTACGAGTTTGACGTTATTATGCTCACAGTTTCATCCTACAAAGCACGGATACTTAAAAATGCTATGCGCATCGGCTCGAACGCATATCGGATACTGGAAACGCGTTTCAAAACTCTAGGAAACATTTAAAAAAAAAACGTCTTTAATTCAAAAAAGTGTTTCCTAGAAAGTGTTTGAATTTTTAAAATAAAAGAGAAAACACCTCTTCTTAAAACATATATTTTGGCTTAATTTTAGGGCATTATGGTCTTTAACCCGGCTCAACACCTAATTTAGGTTTTAATTCGTCGTTCTGTGCACTATTCCGCCTCTCAAAATCGCGATAGCCGCACTCTCTTCCTCTCCCCTCTCCTCGTGCCCTACCATCTTCTTCCCGCTCATCGCGATAGCCGCACTCTCTTCCTCTCCCCTCTCTCGTGCTCTACCCCGATCTCCATTCCTTCTTCCTTTCTCCTCCTTGGACAGCGGCGACGGGCAACGCGGCGAAACAACTACCTCTCCCGCTTCCCTGCTCCAGGTTTTTCATCTGATTCGCTGCGATCATCACAAAACATGTCTTCGCTCTCTTTGCCCCTCTAGCACAATCGACGCATCTCCACCGGTAACACCTCCCTCTTTCTTCTACCTACATTTCTTCCACCTCCTCCATGGCTGTAGATCCTGGCAGCTCTTCCTCCTTCTTCTACCTACATTTCTAATTTTCAAAATTATACACACCTTTCCTGTAGACGTAAATGTTAATTACCGCCCTATTTTATTAGGGTTTCACTTGCTAATGTTGATGTGTTTTTTAGGAGGTCTTCTCTATGCCATGAAAAAAAGCATTGAAGTTTGCCAAAGCCTTTTAATCAACCTGGCAGGTACCTGGTCACCTGAACTCAAGAGCTTCTAATCTGATAAGTTAATTGACGGCTTGCCATTTTACTTCGTTGCCTCTTTCACAGTTTTAGGTCAAGATTTTTAATGACAACGCTATTTCTTTTTCAGTAATCTTTCTTTTATTATATTAATTGCATTTTTCATCTTCTTGATCACGCTGCTTATAAATACAATATGTTTTCCCATCTTCTTGAAATTAGAAAGACGTTTATTGACATGGAATCCGTAGATTGGCTTAAATCGGTCTGATTCTTCGCTCTCCTCTTACCGCAATAAACCCCTCTTATCCCAGTTTTAGGTTGTAAAACCATGTTTACCTTTCTTTAACATATTCTTGGTTTTTTATTTAGGATTCTTCTGATCTGCTGCAGAGAGGTATGGAGAAAGGCAGTGTCTCCACCAACATTGCCCCGCAATCCGGTCGTTTGCCGAAGCCATTTTTTCTTACACTTTCCTGTACCATATTGCCCTGCAATCTGGTATTGATTTGGGATTTATACATATATTTTTTGAGTGTGTATTATTTATTTCAAGATTGATGCTTAACAAAGGAAGCCAGTTCAATATGTTCATCAAATTTGGTTTATCCAAGTTTCTTCTAAGGTATAATTTACTCATGTATTTCTATATCACAGGTACTTGGTCCACTCCAATTCGACTTGCCCTGACTGTCCAATTAAAATGTAGATGGGAGTCGCAAATAAAATGTCTAACAAACGTATTTTTAAAATGTACAGCACCGTGTTTGGATAAATAAAGAGAAATCTATTCGTGTTCATTGCATAGAGGAGTTATTATTAATTTAGTTTTTCCTGTTCATCGATCAGATTTCTCAATCTTTAAACATGTGTACTCCAGATTTCTCAATCTTTTACCCATTAGTTTCAAAATTTGAGTCTCTCTTTCACCAAATCATTAGGATGTCCCCTATCAGCCTGAATACTCTAGAGTTGAGGTTGCATGTGTACTACAGAGTTTGTTTCTCTTTCAATTTTTTATGCCCCTATCAGCTTGAATATAAAAACTCCTAATCGTGCCATAAAATTTATTAAGTTTCGTGATTTTGCATGTATAAAAACTCCTAATAACCAAACCATTAGGATGTCCCTATCAGCATGAGTGATTAATCTGTCCCGATCAGCTTGAATAATTGGGTTATAGATTGGATCCCCAATTTGTTCATTTTTTTTCTAGCATGGATCAGAACTATTTAAGAAATGGATCAAAACGGCATGGATCAAACTATTTAAGAAATGGATCAATTATATTCTATATTTTCAGTGTATTATAAAATAATTTGATTTGAAGTCCGCATGCTTATAAAATGATGATGAATGATTATGATTTTTCATGCCTTCCTATACTTTTTGCAATGCTCAACAATAATTTGTGCTTATCAGCAATTATTGATCAGGTATAGATTGTGTTCTTTTATAGTTCTGCAATAGTTGTTTTGTATGGTTGAGTATTAGACTGTTAAACAGAAGAGTTAAAAATCCTACAAAGATTGAATGAACAAGGCTTTTATGATTGTGTTTAATGTGAACTTTTTAAGTTGTGAATTCTCTAAAGCTCTTTAATACTCATGTTTAATGTTCAGTTCCCATAAGCAAGTGTTTAACCTTACATGAAAGTGATTGACCATGTTTACGAGTTTGACGTTATTATGCTCACTTTCATCCTACAAAGCACGGATACTTAAAAATGCTATGCGCATCGGCTCGAACGCATATCGGATACTGGAAACGCGTTTCCAAAACTCTAGGAAACATTTAAAAAAAAAAAACGTCTTTAATTCAAAAAAGTGTTTCCTAGAAAGTGTTTGAATTTTTAAAATAAAAGAGAAAAAACTGAAATATACTTTGTGCGTGAGAAAGCACGAATGTCGCCCCCCCCTCCCCGAAGAATGTCGTCGTCTGCGCCATTGTCGCTGCCCCCGCTGATTGTCGCCGCCCCCGCCGATTGACGCCGCCCCTGTGGATTGTCTCCACCTCCGAAGAATGTCGCCGCCTGCGCCATTGTCGCTGCCCCCGCTGATTGTTGCCGCCCCCGCCGATTGACGCCACCCCTGTGGATTGTCGCCACCTCCGAAGAATGTCGATGCATTGTTGTCACCCCCGCCAAATGTCGCCAGCCCCACCGATTGTCGCCTCCCTCGCCGAATGTTGTCCCCCCCCCCCCCCCCCCCCCGCAAAATGTCGCTGCCCCCACCGATTCTCACCTCCACCGCCAATTGCCGCCTCCTCCGTCCATTGTCGCCCCTCACGACCAATGTCTCCGCCTATGTCCAATGTCACCGCCCACGACCACTGTCTCTGCCCGACCAATATCGTCGCCCCCGACCAATGTCACCCCCACGACAAATATCGCCCCCACGACGAATGTCGCCCCCACAACCAAGGTTGCCCTCACGATCACTGTCGTCCCGCTGAATGTAGCCTCCACGCCGAATGTCTCCCTCACGACGAATGTCGCCCCCACGACGAATGTCGCCCCCACGACGAATGTTGCCCCCACGACGAATGTCGCCCCCCACGACGAATGTCGCCCCCACAATGAATGTCGCCCCCTCGATAAATGTCGCCCCCACGACAAATGTCGCCCCCACGACAAATGTCGCCCCCACGACAAATGGCGCCCCCTCGACAAATCTTGCACCCACGACAAATGTTGCCCGCACGGGGTCCCCCGTGCATGACTGCTTGTATATATATATATATATACACACACACACACACACAGACACACAATTTAAAGCCGCCTATATTAGCGTGAAGGAGAACGCTGGAGCCACCCCCTCTTGTTCGCGTTGAAGGGTGGTGTCGTCACTAGCTCGCTCCATGTGCTGCAAGTGGTGGGAGACCCTTGCTGAGGTGCCATTGGGGTTGTTGATGGTTGTCGATGGTGCAACATCGTGTGGCAGAGCCGGAGCCGTTGGTGTCGACTGCCGAACAACGTTTTCCACTCTCTTCTCTCGGGTAGGACTCTCTCTGTTTATGTCGGCTTCTTGGTTGCATCCTCCAGTGCGGGTTCAGAGGATCAGATCCGGGCTTGTCTTTGTTTGGCTTAGTCAGTAGTGGTGTAAATGCGGTACAGGAGTGTTGGTGAAGGCATACGAGAGTGCAGTGTGTTCATAATGGTGTTTCTCTCCGGCGGTGGAGCTCGGTATCAAAGGCGTGTGTGGGTGTAGTTGGCCTCCGACAGTGCTTCTCTGGCGGTGACAGATGGTTTGGTAATCATCCGACGATGAAGGTTTTTCGATGACTTGTGTGCTCGCTGTGCTAGCGGATTGTAGTCCAGATTATTTTCTTTGCCGCGAATCGAGTGAGTTTGGCTTCTCCGCAGTGTTTTCTGTAACAAACGTTGTACATTGTTCAGTTTTGATAGTTTTTAGTTTATATTATTTACATGCGCATAGTTTTGTTCTGATTTCAGTTTGTGCATTCTTTTCTTTATCGTGTATTTATTTGATACGTCTGAGGATAGTTTTCGCTTATATCCCAATAAGACTACCGCCGGGCGTGACTCTATCGCCGACGGTACTTTATTTTAAAAAAGATTATAAAAGCGTATTTTTGTTTTCCTGAGGAGACAAGAGGGAGAAATACACGTCTAAGGCTCGTTTATCGTCTCTGTTGGTATGAACCACCGTCTCCAAGCAAGAAAAAGAGAAAATTCTCTCGCCCGTTCGTGATTGAAGAACTCCGGCGAGCGATTTCTCCGACCTCCCCGACCGATCGAGTGCACGAAGAACGATTTTCAGAAGCCTCGATCGCGCACCGTTCTACGGAGAATTTTTTATTTTAAGGAAGCACTAATTTCAAACATTTTTATTCTTATTTTTTTTCACTTTCCTATTCTGAATGAGTGTGTGAGAAATCGGCCGCGGTTGAGACCGTCAGATTTCTGAGAGGAATCTGTGGGAAATTGTCATGAGAGGACATTTAGATCTGAGAGATCTAGTGGGCTCTAACACCCTTTCTGGGAGGAAGGTGACAAGTCACTCGCCGATATTCTTGGGAAGAAGAGAGAGAGCCAACCAGTTTTGATGAGAGAGTCGGTATAGAAACTAAAAGATTGTTTTATTCATCGCCTCGATCTCCGGCATCACGGAGATCCACGTTTGTTAATGTAAATCACTATTTTAGATTTTGAATAAAATGAAGTTCTTTTTATACTAATGTGTTATTCGTGGCTAGGGTTTGAGGGTGCGTGCAAAAAGAAATCAACAGTTTATAGGAAAAAATGTTCTCGGTGACATACCGCGCGCACGGTAGCATCCCATCGCCCGCGATAGCTTTCAGAATAGGTTGTCCCTTTGGTGAAATTCATTTTGATTCTGAACTTTCTTAAAAACCTTATTCACCCCCTCTAAGGTTGACCACCAGATCCAACAAAATGCGCGTAGAGGCCGCATAAAATCAGCACGAATGCAAGCGCCGGCATGCCTCCCATGCGCAAGCGCTGCACGCACGAGCAAGCGCTGCACGCACGCGCAAGTGCTGCACGCACGAGCAAGCGCTGCACGTGTGTGTCTCACACATGGAAGCAGTGCGCACGGCTCGCACGTGCCAGCAACACGTGCGCACGCGAGCGTCGCGCGCGTGTCGGCGGCCGCCGCCGCCTCCATTCATTGGCGCCGCCTCAGGCCATCGCGACTGCCTCTGCCGTCGGACACCTTGCCCGAGCTGCCTGGACCGCCCGACGACACTGTCCGTCATTTCATTAAATTGGCGATCTAGGTGACTGTATTAGAATGACTCCATTCGTCAGCACAAAATCGCTCCGGACACAATACCAGGATGTCCCTTTAGAAAACTATAAATACACTCTCAGAGCCTCATTTGAAGACAAGTGACTTCAGATGCAAGAAGAGCTCTGACGTTTTCCGACGAGGATGTGACTTAGATCATTCCTCGCTCAGAAAGCTCTTTGCTCTCTCTAGGCGTCAAGTGTGCAACGCTCAATATTGCAAAGACTTGGACATTTTTTCGGAAGAACTCTCTCATCCAATCCCCGAAGACTTAGTGGCTCTTGTAATAACATTGTGAACTTGATTTATTTTCTGTTATTCTTGTACAAAGGAGAGGTGGTCCGTCACCCTCCGATGAAACTTCCAACTCTTGTAAAGTCAGCAAAATAGTGGATTTTTGTCCGACACAGATCTGATCACGTGATTTTTCACATTTTCTTGTTTTTCACTTCAAAAAGGCTCTTGTCAATTGCTATTGTTTTCATTGATGTTTCGCGTCTGGTTCAATTCCGAGCTAATTGGTCCAATTCTTCAGATCGGAAAAAAATCGGGTGACCCGCAACAAGTGTAAAAGAGAGAATGCATGACTTTTTTGAAGGAGATGATGCAACAACTTTAACCAAAGTCACTGATCATTGTAAATAATTAAAATAATAAATAATAAATCAAAAGTGAAATGGGACAATGTGGCTTTCATTGGAGTGACATCCTACTTTTACGCGAAATTTGGTGGGACCGACCTCAGTTTCTAAATTTAGATCCGGATGAAATCAAAGCACGATACACGTCACAAACTTGAAATCATAGTCAATTTCACATGATTTTAAAAAAAAAATATATCTCCTCAAAAAGTAAAAAATGATCTCGTGTTCTTAATGCTCCAAAGAGTTCTGAAAATGATCTCCGGGCAGGATCGAAATGATCCATGAGACCATTAATCTTCCGAAAGACATTAATTGCTGAAATTTAGAGAAGGAAATCGCATCCCCACGTGCTTTTAGACAAGAAAATTACTGAAATTGACCGTGCTTTCAGGACTGCGACAAGTGCCGCGCTTTGATTTCACCCGGACCCTAAATTTGAAACCGGAGACCGGTCCCAAACAATTTCCCTCCATACAAGCATTTAGGATATAAGTGTTGGAAATTTCCCGTTAGGTGGACTTGACTCATCGAGATGTCCCGATGAGTTCGTACGCGAGTATTTGGTCTATTCGGACTCTCACGAGCGCGCGTTAATTTAGTCGCCGTGAACGGTCGAAGCCTGTGATAGGTAGGCTAGATTGTCTCGTACATTAAGGGCGCGGACTCGGTCTCATCCTAGGCACAAGAGTTGCATCACAAAAATCCTATTTAATGATATGAGTTACATATCCTCCAATTTATTTTTTTTGGAATAAATGGGATTAATTCACCCATTTATTTTGTAACTCCTAAATTGGTTCTCCTATTAAAAACCTTTTAAGGATTTTTTATTTGAGTGATCTCAATATAACTCTGCCGACGGTGAACTAGGGTGAAATCCCGAGCTCTTCCATCTTCATCGTGAACCGTCGGTCCTCATCTTCTCTATCCGCCGGCGGCCCAGAGCATCCATTCAGATCCTCTTCTTCATCCTGCTTGCCACACCATCGTGAAATTGCATATATTGCCATCGCCCTTCGCCATCAGCGAGCTTGAAGGGGTCGACACTTGCTCCACCGCCGTCGCTGTCTTCCCAGAGATCGGCGTGAAACTGTCGGCCCTAGGAATTTTCTTCCCAGATCTGGAACGCCGCCACCGTTTGGTCCTTTTGGAAGAGTATATCGCCGGATACGGCTTGGACCACCACCGTCGCCAAGGGAGAGGGCAAAAGCAGTCACTGTCTTCAACATCACCGAGGGCCAAGGCCGGGGTAAAGCAGATCGGGCATCTCTTCTTTTCTCTGTTCAGTTGAAAGCCCTTGGGGAAGAGCAAACCTGATTCATCTCTACCTCTTCGAACTACTGCCAGGCACTGCAGAACTTGGTATATACATGCATACATATTGATTTCACGTATATGTTTTGACTAATTTGATGCAGAGCACTGCAATGTCAGATTTTCACTCACTCAAGCACTGCACTTTACTCCTTATCTTGACTGTGCACAGTGATACATAAAACATGAACTTGTGTGAGTGTTATTGACATATGTTAAGTTATTGTTTGTGCTAACATTTGTAGAGTTCAAAAAGCAGGACCCTCTAGTTGTGTGCTGGCGAATATTGCTAGCATTGCGGAATTCATAAGGGGCAACTCGTCTCAATTGTTGCGAATTTCCGCAATCATGAAAAACGAGCAAGAGTCCAAGAACGGTATAAATTAATTTCCGCACTTCAGTTACCGTGTGTTCTAGCTCACTTTATAATTTTTGTGTTCTCAATTAGAAAAAAATAAATTTAGTATAAACCCCATATTGAGACTACTAGCGTTTGGTTTAAAACGATCCTCTTAGGTTTATGTGGCGCTGCGATTTGTCAGAAATTCTTGGTAATATTCATTCGTCGTAGCGACACATACACCCATAAATTCATTAACAGTTGGTATCAGAGCGAGGTTAACCTAAACCTATTTAGTCTCCTTCATAATTTGGAGTGAATTATTTTTTGATTAATTCAATTAGAGAACACTACTTTAAAACCCATTAATTATTTAGAGAGAAACAAATCTGGGATTGATGTTCAAAAGTGCTTTACATAAATCAATTCCCGACAAAAGTTGTGTTTTCTTTAGACGATTGATTGCCCATACGTCATTAAGATAAGAAACACGATATTAATTTAGGGCAATATTCAGATATCCGGTGTGAAAGGGTCTCGTGGATTGATAAGAACTGACAGCCGCCAAAGTGGGCCTTTTCGAGTCGATTTGTGAGATTACGGTTTCACATGTTTTAGGGAGTTCTCTGAGACTAGTGCGCAATCATTCACCCAAAGGTGGTGCTTCGCGATAGGTTCAGAGGGTTACACAAGGACATTTGGACGGTAGTGCAGGACTCTAGTAAGCTATTCACCCAAAGGTGGTAGTTCTACGAAAAGCTCAAGCGTAACTGTTGCTCGTTCTTGTGTGGAGAATTACTAATTGCGTGGCACGTAGTCTGCCCAAAGGTGTTACGTGTTGACGCGCCAGGATTCTCCGCCTAGTGTGCTATTTAGGGGTTTTATAGCCACTGTTGCTCTATTTGTCACTAATAATCGTTTTCTCTCTTCACAGTCACCTTTACAGTCCATAACAATATGGCGACCATTGAAAAGCTCACTGGATCAAATTTTAAGAAGTGGAAGTCCGACATCATGTTTGCTCTAGAGATGGCGGACATAGAGATGGCCATGAATACCAATCAGCCTGCAGCCCTCACAGCGACTAGCACTCAAGCTGAAAAGGATCACTACGGTGCATGGAACAAGTCTAACAAAATCTGCTTGTTGACTATGAAGCGTTCCATTCCGGAGCACCTGCTGAGTGGTCTTCCAGACACGACCGTCGCCAGGGATTTTCTGACAGCCGTTGGGCAGAGATATAAGGTGTCTTCCAATGCTGAGATTGGAACTCTAATTCAGGACCTCTTCTCCATGAGGTATTCGGGAGGAGGCGGAGTTCGTGACTACATTCTGAAGATGGTCTACTATCAGACAAAACTGCAGGAGATGGAGATTACTCTCCCTGAAGCCTTGATAGTGCATCAAGCACTAAATACTCTTCCTGCGGAGTTCAGCATTTTGAAGACCACCTATAGTTTCCAGGATGAGGCGTGGAAGATAAATGATCTTATTACTCGTTGCGTTGCTGAGGAGGAGAAACTGAAGAAGGAAAAGACGAACACTGCGTTACTCGTCGTCAAACCCTCATTCAAGAAGAAGAAGAAGTTCAAAGCTCCCTCTAAAGGTCAGGATGGACAAGCTTCAGGGAGCAAGGACACTGGTGGAAAGAAGCCTCTTACCTGCTTCTTTTGTAAGAAGAAGGGGCACGTGAAGCACGAGTGCCTGAAATCAAAGCCTGGATGGATAACCGTGGATTTGCGCCTAAAGGTAACTCTTTAGCCTTTGTCCTTTGTGAATCCAATTTAATTGAAGCCCCACTAGTTCTTGGTGGCTCGATAGTGGAGCAACTAATCATGTTGCTTACACACTGCAGGGGTTCATCAAAAGGAGGAGGCCAAGCAAGGGTGAGTGCAGACTCACGGTCGGCAACAATGCAGAGGTGGAGGTGGAGTTCATCGGGGACATTTGTTTGGTCCTTGATTCTGGATATCAACTTTTATTGAAAGACATATTTTATATTCCTTCGTTTAGAAGGAACTTGATTTCTGTTTCAGCATTAGATAGACTTAATTATGGTTTTAATATTTCTGGTGGTTTAATTAAGCTATTCCATGAATCTCAGTTTATTGGCCATGTTCACTATCTAATGGTTTATATAGAATATGTCTTGCACCTGTTGATTTTTATGCCACCTCATATAATGTAGAGAATGTTGCTAATAAAAGACCTCTCATTAAGGAACAGTCCTCCATGTTATGGCATAAAAGATTAGGTCATATCTCTAGAGAAAGAGTAGAAAGATTAATTAAGGAAAAACATTCTCCCTACTCTAGACTTCAGTGACCTAGAGACATGTGTGGACTGCTGTAGAGGTAAGATGACCAAGATTAAGAAAAAGGGCTCAACTCGTAGTTCAAGTGTGTTAGAGGTTATTCATACGGACATCAGTGGTCCTTATTCCACTACCCTCTGTAGGAACACCTATTTTATTACATTCATTGATGACTACTCCCGTTTTGGCTATTTGTACTTAATTAAGGAGAAGTCTGAATCTCTTGAAAAGTTCAAGATTTTCAAGACTGAAGTTGAGAAACAAATAGGGAAAGACATCAAGATTGTTAGGTCTGACAGAGGTGGCGAGTATTTGGTAGACATGATGCCTCCGGGCAACATAAAGGTCCGTTTGCCAGATACTTGGAGAGCTGTGGCATTGTTGCCCAGTACTCCATGCCGGGTAGTCCTGAGCAGAATGGTGTGGCTGAAAGGCGTAATCGCACCCTTAAGGAGATGATGAGGAGCATGATGAGTAGAACGAATCTTCCTGAATTTTTGTGGGGTGAGGCGCTTAAGACTGCAGTGTACATCCTTAATAGAGTCCCGTCTAAGTCAGTACCTAAAACCCCTTTTGAGTTGTGGACTGGTAGACGACCCAGCCTTAATCATTTGCGTGTCTGGGGTTGTCCTGCAGAAGTCCGTTTATACAACCCATCAGAAAGTAAGATTTCCCCTAGGTCTTGTCGTTGCTATTTCATTGGCTACCCAGATCACTCCAAGGGATTTAAGTTCTATTCCCCTTTAGGAGGACCCAGAATTGTGGAGTCACAAACAGCTAAGTTTTTAGAATGGGATGTCGCTGATGAACCTAGTTGCTCTCATCCTATTAGTGAAGTCGGAGAAGTTGTGCCCATTAATTTATCTGTGCCCTTGATAAGAGATCTGCGGTGCCTGAGCCCGTGACTGAACAAGTGGAGGATGTGGAAGCGGTCTTGCCACCGATTCCAGTTGAGGTTCCTCCTCATGTCCAGGAGGTTCATCCACCTGCAAGGAGATCCATTAGGCAGAGAAGGCCTGCAATTTCCTCAGACTATGAAGTCTATTTAGGAGAGAGTGATTATGACATTGGTCAAGTGATTGACCCCAGTGACATTTAATGAAGCTGTGTCTGGACCTCATGTTGATCTGTGGTGGGATGCGATGAAAGACGAGATGGAGTCTATGAAGCTGAATAAGGTTTGGGAGTTGGTTGAGTTACCCAAAGGCTGTAAGCCAATTGGTTCTAAATGGGTGTTTAAGACCAAGAAGGACTCTAAAGGAAAGGTCGAGCGGTTTAAAGCTAGACTGGTGGCCAAGGGATTTACGCAGAGGGAAGGAATCGATTACCACGAGACTTTTTCTCTTGTTTCCTCTAAAGACTCTTTCAGAGTAATAATGGCATTAGTAGCTCATTATGATTTGGAGCTACACCAGATGGATGTAAAGACCGCATTTCTGAATGGCGATCTTGCGAGGAGGTCTATATGGTGCAGCCTGAGGGGTTTAAGTCTGGTCATTCCGACCAACTTGTATGTAAGCTTAACAAATCCCTATATGGTTTAAAGCAAGCTTCTAGACAGTGGTATTTGAAATTTGATGAGGTAGTTACTTCTTTTGGTTTTGTAGAAAATAAGGTAGACCGTTGCATATATCTCAAGATCAGTGGGAGCAGATTCATCTTCTTAATTCTTACGTAGATGATATCTTGCTTGCGAGCAGTGATTTGGCATTATTGCATGAATCTAAGCAATTTCTGTCAAAACACTTTGATATGAAAGATCTTGGAGAAGCATCTTTCGTTCTAGGAATTGAGATCATTAGGGATCGATCTCACTATTCATTGGCACTCTCTCAGAAAGCCTACATCGAGTGTGTACTTGAGAGATTTAGCATGCTCGGTTGTAAGCCTGGTGACGTACCTGTGCTTAAAGGTGATAAGCTCAGCTTATTACAATGTCCCAGGAACGACATAGAGAGAGAGCGCATGAAGGATATACCTTATGCTAGTGCAGTAGGCAGCTTAATGTATGCCCAAGTCTGTACCAGACCGGACATTGCCTTCGCAGTGGGACTTTTAGGCAGATATCAGTCGAACCCAGGACATGATCATTGGGTAGCTGCTAAGAAAGTCCTAAGGTATTTAAAGGGAACTAAGGATGTAAAGTTAGTCTACCATAGAGTTCAAAACCTTGAGTTAGTGGGGTATACAGATTCTGATTTTGCCGGGTGTGAGGATGATAGAAAGTCTACTTCAGGTTATATATTTAAGTTTGCTGGTGGGGCCGTTTCGTGGAAGAGTGTCAAACAGACACTCATCACTTCATCCACAATGCATGCGGAGTTCGTCGCTCTCTTTGGAGCTTCGACTCACGCAGTGTGGCTTAAGAATTTTATTACAGAGTTAAAGGTTGTCGATTCTATAGCTGGACCCATCCGGATGTACTGTGATAACATTTCTGCAGTTATGTTCTCGATGAACAATAAAAGTATCACAGGGTCCAAACATATGGAAATTAAATTCTTGACCGTTAAGGAATTGGTCAAGAAGGGTGACGTTTTAGTGGAGCATTTAGGGACAGATGACATGTTGGCCGATCCACTTACTAAAGGACTTCGCCCTAACGTGTTTCAGAAACATGTTATTAATATGAGGCTTAAAAAGTCAATCGATGTGCTTGATTAGTGGGAGGCTTCATGTAGCTCCAATTCAGTTATCTGTCGTTTGGTTTGCACTTTATTTAATTCATTAATAATTAAAGAATTTTGATTCAACAATATTATTAATTTTCAATATTTGTTGAGTTTATGTGACACGTCACACTTCATACAAAGTCTCATGACTTGTGTCAGTCGGAGCATAAGGCCTAGGGCACTTCATTTGAATTATGGCCTGTAGTATGTCTTTTGACGCATTATTTTGGAACCTTAAGGTTAGACATACTTGTTCTTTTGAACACTTAAGAACTTCTCGCAGCATGGTTTAGTGCATTCGTTTGAGAAGTTTGGTTGACCACCAAATTGGAACAACTTCATGTGCACATTTTCAGTGTGTTGTTCTATGATTTATATAACCGCGCTTTATCCATGTCGATTAGATCTATAAGCTACTGTGACCATGGAAGGTCCCGTGTCGCTCATTGATGCGGTTGCCGCCATGATTCGGAGTGAAGGATTTGATTGGACCGGATTGACGTGGGAGTAGACTCAATATCGCATTCGCTAATTGGTACCCTTAAGTTTAGTGAAGATTTTATCGGAATGTCATAAATTACGTTGAGCACAAGTCCAAGTGGGAGAATGTTGGAAATTTCCCGTTAGGTGGACTTGACTCATCGAGATGTCCCGATGATTTCGTACGCGAGTATTTGGTCTATTCGGACTCTCACGAGCGCGCGTTATTTTAGTCGCGTGAACGGTCGAAGCCTGTGATAGGTAGGCTAGATTGTCTCGTACATTAAGGGCGCGGACTCGGTCTCATCCTAGGCACAAGAGTTGGCATCACAAAATCCTATTTAATGATATGAGTTACATATCCTCCAATTTATTTTTTTGGAATAAATGGGATTAATTCACCCATTTATTTTGTAACTCCTAAATTGGTTCTCCTATTAAAACCTTTTAAGGATTTTTTATTTGAGTGATCTCAATATAACTCTGCCCGACGGTGAACTAGGGTGAAATCCCGAGCTCTTCCATCTTCATCGTGAAACCGTCGGTCCTCATCTTCTCTATCCGCCGGCGGCCCCAAGAGCATCCATTCAGATCCTCTTCTTCATCCTGCTGCACAAACCATCGTGAAATTGCATATATTGCCATCGCCCTTCGCCATCAGCGAGCTTGAAGGAGGTCGACACTTGCTCCACCGCCGTCGCTGTCTTCCCAGAGATCGGCGTGAAACTGTCGGCCCTAGGAATTTTCTTCCCAGATCTGGAACGCCGGCCGTTTGGTCCTTTTGGAAGAGTATATCGCCGGATACGGCTCTGGACCACCACCGTCGCCAAGGGAGAGGGCAAAAGCAGTTCACTGTCTTCAACATCACCGAGGGCCAAGGCCGGGGTAAAGCAGATCGGGCATCTCTTCTTTTCTCTGTTCAGTTGAAAGCCCTTGGGGAAGAGCAAACCTGATTCATCTCTACCTCTTCGAACTACCTGCCAGGCACTGCAGAACTTGGTATATACATGCATACATATTGATTTCACGTATATGTTTTGACTAATTTGATGCAGAGCACTGCAATGTCAGATTTTCACTCACTCAAGCACTGCACTTTACTCCTTATCTTGACTGTGCACAGTGATACATAAAACATGAACTTGTGTGTGTGTTATTGACATATGTTAAGTTATTGTTTGTGCTAACATTTGTAGAGTTCAAAAGCAGGACCCTCTAGTTGTGTGCTGGCGAATATTGCTAGCATTGCGGAATTCATAAGGGGCAACTCGTCTCAATTGTTGCGAATTTCCGCAATCATGAAAAACGAGCAAGAGTCCAAGAACGGTATAAATTAATTTCCGCACTTCAGTTACCGTGTGTTCTAGCTCACTTTATATTTTTTGTGTTCTCCAATTAGAAAAAAAAATAAATTTAGTATAAACCCCATATTGAGACTACTAGCGTTTGGTTAAAACGATCCTCTTAGGTTTATGTGGCGCTGCGATTTGTCAGAAATTCTTGGTAATATTCATGCGTCGTAGCGACACATACACCATAAATTCATTAACAATAAGGTGTATAGATTGAAAAACAGTGCAAAAACACTCAAAGAAATTTTATGAGCAAGGAGGCCAAAAAAGCTTGACTATTAGGTTTAGAAAAGAGAAGATGTATTTATTTTTAACTTTTATAAATGTATATTTTACTGGATGATTTATTTGAGAAAATATGAAATTAGCTTTAATGTGACCTGTAGACAGTGTAGATATGAAATTGATTCACATAAACACAATTTTTTTTTTGACCTATTTACCTGCAATTGCTTTTTTTTAAAATTTTTGAGAAAAAAGACATTTTTAACTTTTAAGTAGATCAAATTTAGAGACCTTGGAGACACAAATTTGGGACTCCTTCAATTTTGCCATTATATAAACCCTGAAACGTTTCGCCGGCAACCTCCAGCTTTTGATATTTCCGAAGCGAGGAGAGAGGAGAGGAGGGGAGAGAAATGGAGAACGACTTCCAGGTTTGAATTCCCCTCTAAATATTGTTTCAATCCCTTTTGAAATAATAATCAGTGTTCATGCGCCTTTCGATTTTTGTTAGACTAGCCGTATTATTCGAGATTCAACGTCTGCCGATGATTAAAAAAAACAAATCGAATTCGAAGAACTTACTGCTGTCATCTTGCTTTATGTTTATGCTGGCATTTGACAGCAGTTTTAGAATTTTAATGGAAGTAGGTTAACCGGGGATGGATACTAATTTTCTTTTCTTTTAAAGAGAGTGTAGAAACAAGCACATATTGCTAGTAAAAGAGCCGATGGCCTGTGTAGAAAACTATGAATTGACTTTTATTATTTGAAATTGACGATTCATAAATGCTGTTGGTGCTTTCCTTCTTAAGTTTGACTTGGAGGAACCATCAAATGTTTGTTTTCCCGATTCTTGCGTTCCCTTTTGTAGAAAACTATAGATTGATTTTTATTATTTGAAATCTCTTAATAGGGTTGACATGTTTGATTCGTATGATAATAATTTAACAGAGCAATGTTATTAGCACTTATTTTTGCTGTCATCACACAAGAGAAAACGTAGTAGTTCATCTGTAAATCCTGAAATTATTTTGCACACCCTACAATGCCTACATGTTATTCACAGTCCACCAGACAAACAAGTTTGGAGCTATCCATCTCTGCCATCTCTTCCATCTTCCTCCGGTGGCAAAAACATCCGCCATCGTCGGGATTTCGTAGGCATAATGTACATTTAACATTGTTGCAGTTGAAATAATTCTCAGATTATTCATCGTGTCACTATTAGTGTTGAGTGCGCCACGTGAAATGGACAGTGATGTCCGAGCGTGTCACCACTTGTTAAAAAGGGTAGTTTATCCCACACCGCCTAGCGTGCTCCTTGGTCCTGGGTGTATAAGCGGGGTGACCACTCCTCCCTTAACCGTTGTGGTTTTGGGGAGTGACACCACAATGCTT